>RJWM01009504.1:0-21728 GCA_004363535.1 Dasyprocta punctata
ATCAAAACAATACATTTAACAATTGTAGAGGAGTACTGTTAGAGAGAAAATGGTAATGAAAGAGCTCAGGGCATACCCTTTTCTCTTATGCCTGGAGATGATTTGGCTTTGTTTCTTCCTGTGCTGTTGGTTAGTCTCCCTGCTGTCTATCAGATGGGAGGAAGGTAAACAAAGGAGACCACTGGGTTCTACACGGGGCGGGCATGCCTGGGGAGCCACATGTGTCAGACAGATAGGAAAGCTTTGAAAGCGTGACTGCTTCTCCTCTCCTGGACCACAGAATAACAGTAACTTGGGATAGAAAGAGGAAAATAGACGACAACCTCCAGGCATATCAGTCCATACACTTTGATCTTGTCATCATGATGGATGATCAAAAAACACAATGAATGCTTAAAGTTTTAAAAAATTTATTACACAAAAGACACATTGCCATTAACCACCCTTAGAATACACTATCTCACTTTGAACACAGTTGTTCTATTTTTCTTGTCAATATCTGAGGCACTTTGGGAAATCTGTCTTTTGCTGTACATCATGCCGCCTTGATGTTTTGAACTGATTTAAATCATTTACTTTCCATGGTCATTTTGACTTTGGGAAGAGCCAGATATGGTGAACAAAGTAGATGAGGAAGCACTTGAGTATATTACAGGCTTGCTTCTTCTTGGAGGACACTTGGCAGTAGTATTCATTGTGTTTTTGATTACACACATCTTCTAAGGATAATAATGACATATTAATATTGACATATTATTGATAAATAATAACTCTATTTTGACCCCATCTCTCAGGTAAGTCATACTGCTACTTATCATTCCATATAATATTAATTCATACATTTTTCTTTACAGCTTCAGGATTTGATCTTGCTCATGTCTCCAAATACTGTAGGGATCATGTGCATGCAATTTTCATATATGTTTGTTATATTTTCATGTCAATTTAAAACTCATTTTTACATAATTGTTGCAGGTGATTTTCTAAAAAATATAAAGCATGAAGAAGGTGCACAGGCAAATAGAAACTTGAAGACAAGAATCTGATCCTTGTTTTGCTTTGTTTTAAATTGGTATGTAATATTTCTAGATATTTTTAGGATACAGGGGAATAATTTGATACATATATTGTATAACTAGTTACCAAATTAGAGTAATTAGCATTTTTGCCTCCTTAAATATTTACTCATTTTTTGTGTTGGATAGCCTAAACTCCTGTTTTCTAGTTCTTTGTTCAATATAGATGATCATTAAATTCAAATATATGATTTTTTCCAAATTAATTTTCATCAAGTTTTCAAAAGAATTGATATATAAATTAGAATTTGTTTATTTCTACATAGAATCACAGTAAAGAAATTTACCTAAAGCTTCATGGTAGGAAAAAACTCAGGTCTATGATGCCCATTAGTGTTAGAAAGATATAAAGCTATCAAATGTGTTGGCACATATCTGTAATTCCAGCACCCTGGAGACTGAGGCAGTAGAATTGCAGTGAGTTTGAGGCCAGCTGTATACATAGTGAGTTCAAGGCCAGCCTGGATTACATAGCGAAACCCTGTCTAAAAAGGAAGTTATATTTGCTATCTAATTAAAACATTCACCATTGTTATAGCACAAGGTCTCTGGGAAAGTTCATGACACACTGATAAATATTTGTAAAATTTTCCCTTGATTGAACTGATTCTATTAGTAATTTACATTAAAATTTATTTAATTTTCCCTTATGTTTGCAATCGCCTAGCAGTCAGTTGTGGTTAGATTAAATATATTGTCAACCATCAATTTGCACAAAATGTGTTTAGATTCATGGCTTCTACAGATAATAAATCATATTCCTTAGGTACTAATTGAATAAACTTGTCAATTGAACATTTTATAATCAAAGTCTGAAAGGAAATCCCTGTGGTCTTACAGATTTCAAAAGCATTGTTATGCCATTCAATCTACAGAAGCGTTAGACATAAAGTGGATTTTAACTTGAGGCTTTGCTTTTTGGCCTTTTGGTGTGTACATTTATTTTTTTCTGCGTACTTTATCCTGCTCACTTGTGTTTTCTATTTACACTCCACCATTCCTCATAATTGTCCACAACTCTAGACTTCTTGGCCCCACTTTATCATCCACTGACTTGTTGACCTTTTCTTCACATCAAATGCAGTAATTGATGACACAAAGCAAATTCAACGTTCACGTATGTAAAAACTTCTTAATTCCCTAACATTCTGAAATCCTAGTAACTTCACCTTGACTTCGTTACTGCTACATATTTCTATAATTATCCATAACTGCTGCAATTCTAAACTCTTGAAAACAACCTTCCCATTCATTCAACCAAGTCTGTTCTTGTAGCTCTCACAGGTGACTTCCTGTTGCCCTTTTCTTGCAATGTCTCCTAGACCTCTTATTCTATTACTGCAATAAAACCCCTACTTTTGAGTAGCCTCTTCTTTTTATCGCACTACTGTAGTTTCTATCTTCTATTGAAAAAAAAAACTGTGTGGTATGTTATTTTATATTTCTCTTGCCAACACGGTCAAATTCTTTTCCTTATTTGCATTTCTATTACATGCTGCCAGTAAAACTGCAATTTTGTGAAAGTCTAAATATTGGCTTCTCAGCTTTTCCACTCAGTTTTTAAATGCTACTGGAGAAAATCACTTTCTTAGGCAGACAGGTGCCATCATTGTGCCCATAAGTAATTCTCTATTTATCTAGTCACAGTAAGTATTTGAAATAGTCTAATTTCTCAAAGAATTTGTCTTACCATATCTGCACCATATTCAAACTACCATGGCAGAGACCTTTATAAGAACACTATTAACATTTTACAATCACAGCAAAAATGAATATTACCTCCTGGTGACACCAATAAATAACTATTGCCTCTCTCTCTAATATCTTTTTTGTTATCAACTGTTTCCATCAATATTTAGACACAGTTAAGGCTCTGACTTGTTTTTAAAAATGTTCATTTGTGTTATGTTTCTTTCCAATAAACAAACCAGAACAATTTTTATCCTTTCTTAAATGAGCTACTCAAAATAATTTTACATACTTGTTTTCAATTTGTTGTTTTCAATTTTAACGTCTCTGCTCTGCTACAATAAATAGAATGAACCAACTTTCCATGAAAATCTTCCTTGTTCTCAAGCTCATCTAAAATTATTAATGGCGATCTTTCTCAGAGGGTTATCACAACACAGTGAGGAAGAAAAAAATACACAAGGCACTACAGCTAGAAGAAAAGAATAAAATTTTAACTACAAAATCACTGACCCCCTTTTCATAAGTTACCTTCAAATACTGTTTTTCTCAGAATAATTACTATTAGGTTGACAGAGAGAAGTTAAACCTTGATAAGGGAGAAAAGCAAAGCAAATTTACTCAGAACTGTAAGTTTGGACTAGACTCCCCGAAATATAGGCAAATAGAAACAACAGCTTAAAAATTCTGTTATCATAATATATGCCACAAAATCATAAACCCAGATTGTCTCAACTCACTAATGCAAAAAACTAAACAAAACAAAACCAATCTAACTATACAAGTCTCTAGGCACTTAATTCTCCATGAACAGAAGATGGCTTCCAGATCCCTGCAGTCTCTATAGAAAGTATTAGCCACACATTTGTAACACAAAGTGTGGGTTCATCCAAATAGGGACATGAGTGTCAAAATTCTTCATCATGAAGAATAAGCTAAAAGTGTTCATTTTCTGACATTAGAGTGTGATACAATGAGTAGATGTGCTTTAGAACTTTGGAACTATTAATCAAGATTGCAAACTTGACTAGATTAACAGTTATCTAGCAGATTAGGAAAGCACAATTCTGGGTGACTCATAGGGCTCTAACTTTAGTTCCTCTCTCTGTTCCTTCCTATCAACAGTACTTCTGGGCTGCCAAGCAGTGAGTAGCTCTTTTCCATTACATACTGCCACTAGATGTCTCAGCCTCAGAACCAGACTAACCTGGACTTAAACCTGTAAAACCATGGGCCAAACCATTTCTGCCTTTAAGTTGGGAATTCTGGACATTTGTCTCAGCAACCAAAAATCTAATTACTATAGGCTCATTATGATATTATGAATTCTGTTTATATTTAAGCTATGTAATACATATACTATGATTACATTTCCCATTCTGTTATCATAATTAATTTTTCAGAATCAGTGAATTGACTGAAAGTATATCAAAATACTTGTAAAATTCATTGGGAAATCAATGAGATGTCGAAGTATTAAATCTTTAGGAGAAAAAATTGTGACCATAAGCAAACAGCTATCATCATGGACTCCACCATTGAGTTCCAATTAATCATTGACTCATCAAAGCCAGATTAAGTCCATTTACTCCTACTGATAAAATCCTCAGAAAATAAGCAAGCCAAAATGTATGCATGCCTATAATCTCAGCACTTGGGAGGGTGAGGCAGGAGAATCACCATGAATTCAAGGCCAGTGTGGGTTACCTAGTGAGTTCAAGACTGGTTTGAACTATGTGGGTAGACCCTGTCTCAAAAACAAAAACAAACAAGAGAAAAATCCACCCAACCAAACAAAGAAGAAAACCATGTGCTGCAAATCTAATAAAACATTCAGAAGACACCATGTGTATAAAAGGAATCATCTCTTCAACTAGATGAGGTCATGTTAACTATAACACTTTTTCATATACACATTGACACATCAAAATGCAGCATGTAAGTTCTGAAAATATTTTACTGGGTATAGAACTCATGACCTTGTACTTACCAGGCAAACACTTGAGCCACTGAGTTAAATTCCTGGCCCCTCAGAAAATAAAATCTAATCAAAGAAAAGAGTCAGAATGAACTAAAACTCATGGTTTCAAGTTTGCGCATCAATTACCGGAACTAGCCATGTCAGCAGGCAACTCATGTTCTTTCTTGTGCCCCAAATAGAGAGTAAGAAAGACAAAATTAGCAGCAAAGAAATAAAAGAAATACATTTTCTTCTCACAAAAATCCAGTAAGCAGGTAAATTTATGATTACTATAAAATTCTACTAAAGTTAGTCCACTTTAAATTTTAAAGTCCGAAATTCAATTACTTTTAAGTGACAATTTCAATTACTTCAGCTTTCAGTTTCCTCACTGTAAACACTAGAGTTTATTGAGATTAATTCATATTCTACACAAATGGGTAAGTGCTTTTATCGTCAACCCTTTTTCTCCTACTATTTCCCTCAAAAATTAGAATTAAAATTCTCACATTTATCTAGTGTTTTGTTGGTGGGTTGGTTTGTGTAGCATTATGAAAAGGTTTCTCAACAGGTAGACAATTAGAAGGCTGTACTATTGGTCTCTGCTAGGTGGAAAGAAAATAAATGACTTCAACTTGGGCATAAACGCATTAGCTACATGCAAGGACTTTCTCTAATTTGCATAATGAATATTTTATGCCACATTATTTGCACCTGGATTATAAATTTGCTGATATTTTCACAACAATTATCAATGATCATATCAAAATAACAACTATCCCAAAGTGCCGTTTCACTAAACAGTGTTCTCAAAGTGATTTGGTTTCTCTTTGATATTTGTTGACAATTTAATTTGTGGAAATATATTACATAAAAACTTTTGAAATAAAGGCCAGTATAGTTTTGCTTTTAAATTTCAGCCCAGGAAAGAATGAAAAAGAAAAAAATGATGACATTTGGATCTTTCAAAATGACAATACTTAATGTTTTCTCACAAGGAAATGTGCAAATTTTTATAGTATATTGATTACCTAAATAACTCAAGATAGAATTTGTAGATGTCAAATGTCAAGATATAATTTATAAAATATATTTTTATTACTTTCAGCACTTTATATTGTGCCTGCACTGTGAAATGAGTTCAAATGCATATTCATTTTTCTTATTTCATTTTTAATACATTCTAAAGTAAACCCATGAGCCGGGCGTGGTGGCGCACGCCTTTAATCCCAGCACTCGGGAGGCTGAGGTAGGCGGAGCGTTGTGAGTTCGAGGCCGGCTTGGGCTACAACGCTAGCGCAAGGCTGGCCTGAGCTACATAGTGCGACCCTGCCTCAAAAAACCAGGGCCGGGAGTTTGGTTCAGTGCCTTAAGCGCCTGCCCTGGCAGGCGCGAGGTTGTGAGTTCAAGCCCCGGAAAGTAAACCCATGCAGGTAAATATTTACTATTTATATTTAATTATAATGTGTCTAAACAAATATTTATCAGATAACTGCAGTGTTCTTAATTTTGCTACGGAAATGAAAACTGATAAGACTCTTTGCATTCAACTTTATCAAGGATCTCTTGATAAATTTTCCTGTTCTGGTTAAATTTTTAAAACATAACTTCACTTAAAACCTGCTACATTTTACCTAATATTGCTAAGTGATTTTTAGTAATTATTGCAAAAGAAAAATAACATATAGAAAATGTGTAGTGTTTGATCACCTTTTGAAATTTCTGTTCCATACATTTTAGATGACACTGATATACTTACATATAAAGACTTACTGAAAAGAATGATTAAAAACTTAATTGATATAGAGTTTGGAAGTACATATTGTCAAAGCAATGATTATGAGGTGAATACAAAGCATTGCAAAAGTCCTGAAGAATTATTTCAAACAAATAGAAAAGAAGCATTTCTTATAGAATATATTTTGTGGCTTACAAAGTGGCAGAAAATACAGGAGAAAGGAAAAGAGAATTTGTTGAATATTTACAAATGAATAGCAAATAAATTATAGTAGCAAAGAATTAAAGATTCTCCAATGAAGAATTGTAAAAATATAAACCAATTGTTATTGTTTAAGTGGCTGCTTGAATCTAGAACTGATGGCTTTCTAAAGTGTTTCCATTTTGGTGAAATTATTCCATATTTGAAGTTTGCCAGACTTTCAGGTCTCATGCTCCTATGTAGGGAAGTTTTAGTGACCCCGATTTTATTTCTCTTTGTCTGCACCAAAATTATGTTCAAAGACTATGTTAACACTAGATGTAATCATATTGGTACCTTCTAGAAACAAGAAACTACCATCCATCTTTCTAAAACTTACAAGCCTCAAGTTGTAGTAACCAGAACTCTACATATCCCTACAGCATATGATAAATACATTTCTATATATACTATAATTCTATTAATTTCATATTCTCATTGCAGTTCCACTTCTCAGTTTCTTCCTGTGTTTTGATATTGCCTCTTTTGTTTCTGCTTTAAAAGGACACTGATTTAAATAGAATGAATAAGGATGGCATTAGATTTTATGAGCTTTGCTTCCACTTCCTAGTATCTAAACATTTATTTGAAGTGCTTCTGAACATATATAACATTCAGAATATATTGCAAAGGCATAAATTATTAATTTAAACATATTTAACACAGACTTTCTCCAAAATGTAAGATAGATATTTGCGTAATTAAATATCACATTAGTTTTTCTTAGCCAACAACTTAAAATACACCAAATGAACAAATCTCTGGTATTGTCAGATCAGCATATTTAACTGCGGCTAACATTTAGCTTGGCACCAGTCATGTACTAGGAATTTTGTTTTGCTCTTTGGTTAGAATCAGTTAGGTAACACAACTCTTCCGACACATAAAAATCATGAGGTCAACACCCCAACTAGGGAGATCAGAGGTAAAATACTTGTTAAGAAGCAGCTTTTTGTAAAACAAAACAAAACAAAACCACACATACACACACACACACACACACACACATACACACGCACACCCATACACACAGAACCTTTGTGAAATAAGAGATAAGAGTAATGATTACAAATGATCTTACTAATGACCTTCATGATTGTTTTTGCAGGTGCCTTAATATTTGAACAAATTCTACTTATTTAGTAGCTGATTCAGAGCCTGTGGGTCCTGATATTGATTATACCATTGATTTGCTGTCTGGCACCAAGTAAGGCACTTAATAGCTGTCAGTTAATACTTCTGAAAATATGGAGCTGAATGTGCTTATGATACTGTTTTGACAATTTAGTGGTAAAATGTCAAAACAGTCACAAATCAACATTTTTAATAATGTCACTTTCATGTATTGCTAACATGAATGCCGATTTGCAGTCACATTATAAAAGCTGCTAATGTAGCCCCATTCTTCTATGATGCCTTCACTTTACAATTGTTATGGGTTAGGTTATCCCAAAAGTACAATAGCAATTTGTCCATGGCAAAATTTAAAATACACTTAAGTTAATGTTTTAAATCTTTTTGTGAAAAGTAACTAATTTCCCTTTTTTTGTGAGCAAAGAGTGAGCATTTTGCTCTGCAAAACAAGAGTTTGAAATTAGCATCTCAGTGAAAATATTCATAAAAACAAAAAAGTTGAATAATTTAAAAATAAACTCAGAAAAGTAAACATTACATATTTTGCATGCATGTGTGCCCCCCCCATATACACCATGATTGACTAATAGGGTACAATTTCGTCTGTATTAAATAATTTGCATAATGAACTCAAAAAGGAGACAGAGATGAACTTTACTGCTAAAACAAGGGGTTTTTATTTGTCTTACTACAATGATAGGAGAAAGAATATAAGAAACCACAAAAACACATTAGGTAGCTAGTATGAGGTGAGCTTCATTCATAACTGTGAAGTGGAAAGCATCTGAGGGAGACATTAAGATACTACTGAAGGAGTTAGAAAACACAAGGATGTGGAATAACATGGTTTTCTGACAGACTAATTACACTAATAGTATATTATAATAGTATTGCCTATGACGTATTAATATACGACTATTAACTGGATTGTGTGCAATGGAAAACTTCAGAGTTCTGACCACAACCGATCACATCCAATTAAGGTGATACAACCTTGTAAACTCAAAAGGAAAATCACAATACAAGATAATCAAATTCACCTGTTTGTCCTCAAAGGAAAATGTTTGCTAAGGGATGTTCCTGTTTAGCGTAAATTAAGAAACATAAATAAAGAGGCAGTGTTTATTCAATACATTCCAGATAAAGTAAACTCTGAATACAAACAATCATCATCCATATTGACTGCTGGAGTGCTATAACTTTCTGTGTTCTCTTAAAGAAAATGTGTGATTCACCAGTGCTCTCAGTGACATGTATAAAATTTAACTTATTATTACTCAGTTTTCTCTTGTCTTTTTATGTCTACTACCTGCACAGGTGTTCCTAATCTGATAGTGGATATTAACAGTGTCTGTGTGTCATTATATACGCATTTTTATTTTCCTACTTCAGTCTCTATATCTCCAAATTAAAGTGGCAGATCTTGAACTTAAGATTTTTTTATCAGCCTGTTTTCTTAAGAATATCACAGGAAAAATGTTACTAATCATAATGATGTAGATAATTGTGTGATTTACAGCACCGTATAAAATCACTTCATATGACAAAAAGTTGGACTGGGGGTTTAGCTCAATGGCCTAAGTGCCAGCCTGACAAGTGTGAGGTTGTGAGTTCAATCCCTGGTACCAAAATAGATAAATAAATAAATTAAATTAAATAAAAATTTTACAGAAAATTAGAACTGATTTTTTAAGAAAGGAGGTGTTATGGTTTATGCATTGTGTCAACTTCCGAAGTCTAGAAGCTTAATTAAGTAACTCAGCAGCTCTACATTCTGGGGTGTAGAGCACAGCAGTTACCTGCTCATTGTGTCGATTTGAGAAGTTCAGAAGTTTAACTGAGAGACTCAGCAGGGAGCCAGGGTTCTTACTTTGTACATGTCCTCATCCTGTGCAAAGGAAGGCAAGGAGATTTGTGAATGCTACACCCACCCTGGAGGGGGGTAGTGCCCTGTGTGCAATATAAGGGAGGAGAAGAGGCTTGCTCTGACCCCCTTTTACTCTGGTTGCTTTTGCTCAGCTGCTACCTTGAAGTGTTACCCTGGTGCCATGCCACCCTGCCTTGGAGCCAGCTGATTATTGACTGAAACCTCCAAAAACTGTAAGCTAAATAAACCTTTCCTTCACTAATTTTGGGTATCAGGTGTTTTGTCCCAGCAATAAGGGAAAAGTAACCAAGACAGGAGGTTAATAAATATATATAAAAACCGAGGTGAATAGATATGTATGTAAGTTGTTATATAAGCAATAGAGAAAAAAGCAATCATAATTAGATTAATTCTGCTAATTTTTAGAAGATACTCTCATATACTGTATACTCATAGTCACATATTCTAGCAACACAGATCAGCATCAGCACACCAAGAACCACCAGCCAGTGTCAGTTCACTAAGTATTATCCTTGACCCATTTTTACATCAGTTAAATATAGCTTTTTAAAATTTTAAATGTTGCAAAAAGGCAAAAGAAAAACATTGTTTTGTGACACATAGATGTCATATGATGTCCATATTTCAATGTCCTTAGGTAAAGTGATAAAGTTGTATTGGAATACCGACATGGTCATTCATTTACATGCTGTCTCCACCTAATTTCATATAATCACAGAGTTGAATAGACAAATGTTTCAAAATCCCAATGTGTTCTTTGTCTGACCTTTCAGGGAGAAAATTGTCAACCTCTGCTTTGGGTCATTTCTGAGATTACTTTTGTGCTTTTCCTGAGGTTTTCATATTCTCTGGACCTAATAGAAAAGATATTTTAAATCAATGTAATTCTGTATCAACCAATAACTACAAATACATTTTAAAACTTGGTTATGTACTCTTTTGAGTTTCTATCACATTACCCCTTTAAAATATTTATCACTATTTCTGCAGAATAAATATAAAGATATTTTATTTTGATTATTTCCATTTAAAAGTAATTCAAACAATGGTATTTGAAATTTTAGAAGTGTATTTTAGCTGAGAATGCCGTATATATGTATTTTTCAGTTGTTTGTTTACTACGTAAGATTGAGATGCTCAATTAGCACTTTACTAGTAGCAATATTTGGCAAAGTTTTAAGGTTAAATAATTCAAGTCAGCCCAGAGATTATTACTGGCCTGCAGCTGAAAACACTCAATTACAGAAGCATCCCAGGAAGATAATCTGTCCAATCTTTGAAATATCAAATGCTTCATTGCAGCTCTAATTACTACCTCTCTTCAAAAATAACCTCCCAAATGAGAACACATGGAAACAAAAGTTTAAAAAGAGTATAATTGCTTCTTTGAAATAAGACAAACCATTGTTGCCTTTAAGCTCAAGACTTACAGATTTGTCTTATATCTGTGTTTTGTTAAGTAAGCCACAAATGTATGGCTGAATATAGTTGTTTTTATGTTTTCCCTCTAAGTGAAGGAAAAGATGTTTTCACAATTTGTCTCATCTTTATTTACTGAAGGTTAATAATTTAATAATACTATGTTATATGACATCATATAAAGGACACACAAATTATATATCAATTTTATTTTTCAATATAAAAATGAATTATGTTAAAAACATGAAGCTGAACTACTCAGGTACATATTGGTTTTGGACATTCATATTTAAGAAAAAGAGTCAATGGCTATGAAGAGCAGGAAATTTAATGGGTCAGTAGTGCCAAACAAATAAAGCATTACATATTGAAAGGATCACAAATTTAAGACTAGCCTGAACTACACCATGAGTTCAAGGCTGATCTGGACTGCATAGGAGACCCTGTCACAAAAAGTAAAATAACATAATTTATTATACATCAAGGTCCAAAGTGACAATTTTATAGCTTCTTTACATCCTGTATTCTTCTGCTCACAACAGAGAAATTCAAAGGGTATCTGTAATTTTTTTCCTTAGCTGTGCTTTTTTAGTGATCTAGAAAGCTTCTTTGCATTGCTTTGATGAGCAGTGTAGTTTATTGATGTTTATTTTAGGAAAAGCTAGTGTAAATTGGATTCCAGGAATTTAATTATAGTTCATCTTGGTACCTCCTTCCAGGAGTTTAATAGAGAGACTAATTTGATTGCTAGTTTCAGTGTTTCGCTGAAGAAACTTTCCCAAATGGAATTTCCTGCCCATTGCCTTTTGTTGTTGTGTATATAAGTAGTTCTATGCTAAAATTATTAAATGTTGAGGATCACAAATATTAACAATACACACTTTTTTCATTTGTATTTATATTTTTTCATGGATAGAATCTGAATTTGTTTAATATACTCTTTTACATTAAATTAAATTCCTGAGCATCTTTCAATATGAAGCAACTACTTTCCCCCCAAAAAAAGATTAAAAAGTGGGAAAAAATTCTTAGTGATTTTTACAAGGCATTGAAATCATTGTGCATATGTTTTAGTTACTTTTCACTCAATTCCTGAGACAAAATACCTGATATCCAAAATTAGGGAAGGAAAAGTTTATTTCTTACAGTTCTCAGGGGTTTCAGTCCATATTTAGTTGGCTCCAAGGCAGCATGGCATGGTGGGGCAACTATTCACGGCAGCTGCCAAACAGCAAGGCAAAACAGAGAGAGAGAGGAAGAGAGAGACACACACACATCTTCCTCTTGCCCATGCACTGTATGTCGGCTCCACTCTTGGGCAGGTGCAGCACTCACATCACCAGTCCCAGCCCTAGACAACAAACCAATCAGGAATGCCAGACTCAGCTCTGTCCAGATTACATGAGGCCTTGGTGGGACACAGGATCAAACCCATACAGCGTGGAAAAGAAAAACTCTTTTTTTTTTTTTTTTACTTGTAAGTAATTGACTTATTTAATGTCAGACCATGAGATTTCTTTTTAGACCAATTTTCAGGCCATGAGTTGCTCCAACATTTGGAACAAATGAGCAATCTTATAGTGAGTAGTAAAGGAACATGTTGAGATTAAATAGGCTATAGTAATGTCAGAGGCAAGAGACAGAGAGAGAGGTATGGGAGAGGTTCATCATTTTTGAGTTGGGAATTTATCGAGTTGTCTCTGAAAAAAGAGAAGTCACTCATTTTATTTGATGATCTCCTTGGTATATAATAATAATGGAAGGAAGCAATAAACCATTAAAAACATAGGGTAGCTAATTGATGACAAGAGATTTTTAAAAATAACCACATGTTGAAAACACACTGAATACCCAACCTGAATTCCTGTGTCCTTTTGAACAGTTTACTAGACTATGATCTTATATATGGTTTCCTTTTACCAGCTCATGAGCAGTCACCAAGGATGCATTTGCTGCTGGGGTTACAAAATTTTCAAGAAAAGGAAGAAAGTTCTTGGAATTGGATGATTTTTTGGACAGTCCATGGGCAATGATGGACCTGTGAGGAGGACAAAAAAAAAAGCCTTTTTTTTAAATCTCTAATTTCATTTGTACTTAGGGAAACTAAGGCACCAGACACATTCTGGGGCATCACTTACAAACACACCTTAGTAGTTTCTGTGGTAACTGTTCTTGCTAGACCTCTTACTCAAAAACTTGGATATGCTTTTGAGAAAATCTACCAGTGAAATGGATATGCACTGAATACGAAGTTAAATGTCACTAATTGTAGAAAGAATAATTTGGATATTCATGAAGAAGTCTAATATTACTTGAAAGAGATGTCTGTCATAAAAATTTATTTCCACATAGCTTATAAAAATCTGTAGACAAGCATGAGGTTTTTTTTTAATGTCTCATAGTTATAAATACTAACTAAAAATGGTTGCCTGAAACATTGTAGGAGACAATTACTTAAAAGGTTTCTGATTATCATCCAAATATTAGCCTGACACAAAAGTAATTCTTAAAATTTTTTCCAAATACCTGCCAAATAGTATGAGAAGATACAGGAAATAAACATTATTTGTTGCTCAGTTGTGTTTTTGTGATCCTGTGAAATGAAATTTTCTTTTTATACAAGTATCTGAGTATGTTTTGTTCTCTTTTTATTACATTGATTTCAGGCTAAGTTTTCTGGAAACTTTCTAAAGAAATCTCCACTTCTAAATCACTGTAAAAAGCACTAATGCCTTTTGAAAAGTGCCTGTTTGTATCAATAGGAAACAAGACCCAGTGTATTCTCCATCTGGACCTGGAATTGCACAATATTATCAATAGATACAACTATTTGTCTTACCTATAATGGACATATGCAAAATAGAATTTTTCTTCTAAAGAAAAACTGTACAATGTTCCCTTAAAAAGAAATCTTGACTCTAAGAAAGAAATTGATGACCTACACCATTTGATGCACAATTAGATACTGTAAGAACAAGAATTTAAATCAGGATCTATAATGAGTATATATAGTAAAGAAACTCATTACTCTTTTATCAGCATGGAAAGTCACTTGAAAACTTAACATTGTAAGTGATAATCAATTGCTGACTGCCAGGGACAATGAAATAGTCTGTAGTTCCTTAATAGTGAAGGACATTTAAAGTTCAGTATCTTGTGTCTCTGAAACTTATCTGTGACCTCAAGCAAGTCTGTTTCCTAAAAAGTCCAGGTGCTATTGACATTTTACTGGTAAGTGATATATTTATATTTGAAAATTTATAAATAAAGTGACATAGAGTAAATACTATGGTATCAAGCTACACTTTCTTGATATTTAGATTCTTTGATTTTATTTCAGAAGGCAACAGTACCGGCATTGCCAAAGTGGTGTTACTTTGTTAAAATCACTGAGAGGAGTAGCTGAACATAATGCTGGAGAATTAAGAAAGGAAAAAAAAATGCATTCCATGATATCTAATAAGTATATAGGAATCTAAACACTAAAGATAAATCAATAGCAAAAGAAAAATGAATACTAACTTAATTTTCAGATATCATCAACTTGCATATTTTTAGTTTAAAATTTTATTCTCTGCATATACATATGTATGTGCATATTGAATCACTAACAACTCCTGGAAACAGAAATTTAATAGAATGTTTAAATTCTAAATCATATAAAAGAAAACCATAGGTAATACCCAAAAAGTTTTAAGACTACAAAAAATTAAAACTAAAAATATATTTTTATAAAGATTAAACAAAATAGGGAAAGTCACATATTACAATTGTAACTAGGGAAAGTCACATATTACAATTGTAACAATAAATGCAACATTTGTGTGTGTGTGTGTGTGTGTGGCACTGGGGATCAAACTCACAACCTCATGCCTGTCAGGCAGGCACTTAAGCTGCTGGGCCAAACGCCTGGCCCTAGATTTTTTTCTGAGACAGGGTTTACACTATGTAGTTCAGGCCGGCCTTACACTTGCATTATAGCCCAAGCCAGCCTCAAACTCACAATGCTCCACATACGTCAGCCTCCTGAGTGCTGGGATTAAAGGCATGTGCCACCATGCTCAGCCTTAAATGTCACATTTTTATTCAATGTTGTAAATCAGTATAGTCTTCCACACTAAAATCAGAGATTAAATATGCAATATGAAAATGGTAAACTAAATCCAAATGCATCAGAAAAAAAAGAAAGCAAAATGCATACAATAGTAGAATTTATACTACTAATGCCAAAAGAAAAAAATTAATGTAAGAAGGAAAATAAAATATCACAAATGGAGCTATTTAATGAGTAGAACGCTTCTAATAAAAATACAGTATTTGTAGCATTAACATGGACAAGTATATCAGTAGGTTAAGAGAGGTTATGTTGCCTTAGAAACTTTGTTCAGGCTGCTAAATCTTTTGCTAGGGTAAGTTAGTGTAGCAAGAATTCTGTATTCTCTGTATGCTATCATTCTTAATATTTAACTTGATGTTCATCACTGGCCAAACTGTAGGTGATTTCTGACCACCCTCGTCTGTCTCCAGCTGTACAGTGTTAGATTTTAGCCATAACTCCCTTTATCTAATGTTTTCTGTTAGCAATTTTCCATCAACTCATCCCAAATTGGTTCTCAGGTTCTAAATTCCCATTTACTTTATCTATTTCTGCAAAAGAGCCTACATTAGTGGGGAAATATCATTTTTTCTAGTTCAATATTTGTTATGGCTAGTGTTTAGATGCACCCCCAAGCCTCATAGTAGTCATGTGTGGGACTTTTTCAGAGTTGGTTGGATCTAGAGTGCCTGACTCAATCATGGTATAATCCTAGAATTAAGGGTATGTTATTGCTAAATTAGTCCACTAATTGTTTTGTCACACCCCCTCCCTCCCAACCCAGTTAGCTTTGACAGAAAGAATGTAAAAGCTGAAAGAAGCTACTATTGTCATTTGTTGCTGTTTGCTTGTTTTTGCCATCTTCTACCTGTATGGACTGTTTTTCCTCTGTGATACCCTTCTGCCATGCTTTGAGCCAGTCAACTGTGAACTGAAACCTCTACAAAGCCAAATAAACCTTTACTCTTTAACTTTGTGTGTTGGGTTTTTTTGTTTCAGAAACAGGAAAAGTAAGTAAGAAAATATTTATGAATAAAATCCGATTTTATCACATTAACTACTGTCCACCTGTTTTTACTTTGATACCATGCACCTACATACATTGTAATTATTACATTTCACTATATTGCTTCACTATGAATTATTTGTTTCTTTGCATGGTTAAAATTTTGTAGCTAAGTGTATTAACTAGCTTAAAAACTAATAATGCACTTGACTGAATTTTTAGAATATATTATCAAAATATATAATAAATGAGATATACAGCAAATTATATAAAAATATATGTAAATAAAATGATAGGTGCATACATGCATGAAGCATTCCATTAGATACTTTAAAACTTCATAAACCTGTAATACAAATTAAACCAAAAGTGAATTAATTATAGGATTATGTTAGCATTTATAACTGCAACAAAAAGCAAGGATTATTCAATAAGTAATGTTGAAAAAAACATGTTATTTTTCTCTCTCTTTTTTTTTTTTTTTTTGCAGCACCAGGGATTGAACTCACAACCTCATGCCCGCCAAACAGGCACTTAAGCCACTGAGCCAAACTCCCAGTCCTAGTTTTTTGAGGCAGGGTCGCACTACGTAGCTCAGGTCAGCCTTGTGCCTGCATTGTAGCCCAAGCCAGCCTGAAACTCACAACGCTCCACCTACCTCAAAAAAAGTTACTTTTCATCTGTGTCCCCAAAGCAGGAAATGAGGTATATAAATTGTAAAAAGAATCTTAGTGAATTAGACATTCTTAATATAAACATACATGAAAACTTAAAATGTTATTATTTTTGCTAATCTCAAGTAAAGGAATAATTTGATAGTAATTATTACAAATTCTATAATCAAGTAAAAGTATTGGTAGGATATACTTGTATTTCAAAGAAGTCATGCCATATGTGAAGATACAGACAAAATTTTAAATATGAACATATTCACATGGCACTCCATTCTTATAAACCATTATGAAAAAAATAATATTAATAATGAAGAACATGGACTATAAATAGTTGATAATCCTTCTTTGGTAAAGTAATTGAAATATAAGTACAAATAAGATTATAAATCACTGTGATATTTCTCTGTGAAAATTTTATATTACAATTCGGCTATAAGAATGTTAAAGATATGTGTTTGTATTATTGTCTCAACACCTACTCAAGTAATGAATACTCAGATTGGATATAAGGTTTATGCCTATTAAAAGTACTTGCTCATTATTTTTAAATTATCAGACTAAGATTGTCAATCAGAAATACAAAATGGAGGAGTTTAACTTTTAATGTGAAAATAAAATATTAGATAGCTTTTAAACTCTGTTCATTCAATGACATTTAAAGAGCTATCACAAATCTTGAAATACTGATATTAAGGGGGAGAAAAAGATAAACTATATAACATTAGAGTCCAGTTTTTGTTTCCCGTGGTGGGGATCCATCTCAGGGCTTTGCATGTGTTAGGGAAGCACCCTGCCTTGAATTTTTATCCTGTCTGTACCTTTTTATCCTAAATAATACATTATTAATGAAAGCCAGTTGGAAAAGACAGATGCAAATTTAAAATGGTTTAGCAGTTTGAAGGTGTTCATAACTCTCTATAATTGATAGTCCCCAATCTCCTGAATTCTTCCTCATGACATAGTTGCTATTCGTATCAAAAAATCTTTAGGTATTCAGAAATTCAGAAACAAAACCCAGTCTAGAAGAAGGAGTTGCATTGTTAGAGCTTCAATTTTTCTGGCATTCAACTCCAAGGTTTTCATTTAGAGAAATCCATGATTCAAGTGATAGTCTTTGTTTTTCCTACTGGCAGAATACCACACCAGATTCAGTGACATACAAAATTGTCCAATCCAAGAACAAACCTACAGATCTGTAATCCTTCTCTGCTGTCTTTGAAGTTTGGCTAAAATCTTCAGACATTCCCAATGTGTCTCTGCTTCCTTTTATTGCAGACCCAGACAAACGCTAAGGAAAGTGGCCAGACTAGAGAAAGTATAGGTTGTTACTTAAATTATGTATTTTTATGAGCACTGTATTTTTGGGAAAAGATTTCTGAGGGAAAAAAATACTTTAGGTACCACACTGAGACATCTCATCTTATCACTAAAAGTAAATCCTTTTGATTTAGCAGCACTTCTTTTACAGTGCAAATGCTTTACCTTCTTTACGGCTCAATCAAAGATAATGTGAGCAAGAAGGTCCATTTGAATGATAAATAAGAATCCATTGTGAAGGAAAGTGTGTAAAGTTAATGGACCGAGAAGCAGAAAGAGACGATTTTAGAGTATTGTAGTGAAGTGTGTGAATATGGGAAGTTATGAAATTGGCAGACAGCAAAGAGACAGGAAAGCACAAGCATGGACATTTTCAGTTTGTTATTCTAATGCCCAAGAGCAGCCCCAGTTCTTAGTACTATTCTGAGTTAAACGGGAAACTGAAGTACACTGGAGGAAGTGCTTTTGCATGAATTCTTATTTTCTCTGAAAACTTTTAAAATATTCATGTTAGTTAGGAAGTTACCATTTGCATAGGAAGAATTAAAAGTGAAAAAAAGAGAGATGTTTAGATCGCATCAATAAATAATTTGATATTTGGCTAAGGTCATTTCTTTTACTTCTTTACTTTCATCTTTTTATTCCTGTGTTCCTTCTTCCCATACTTATTAAAGTGTCTTCTTTTCTTTTTTCCTTCCCTCTCTTCATCATTCCTTTCACAAATACTGATTTCCACTCTTGAAAATGGGAGACCCTTTTCAAAGTGTGGATTATAAAAGAACAATGAGGCTTTCTTTCTTCTCCCTAAAAATTCACAGTGTATTACTTCTATTACTGTAAAGAAGTACAAAAAGGAAAATCCATTCTGCTATGAATTTTAAAAAATAGAAAAAAATCACAAGGCACATTAACTGTGAATCAGAATTGTATTTCTGTGAATCATTAATTGTAAATCAGAAATATATTTGTATGTCTTTACTTTAGATTGTAATGATATAAATGAAGAATATAAAGTTACTGATTAAAACTCTAAGTTTTGTATTCATTTTATAACTTTGGAGTAGTATTTATCCTTATTTTCTTCTTCCCAATCTTTGGAAGCTGCCAAAATTATCATTAATGTGACAGTACAGATATTGGCTTCAATATATTAATGCTTTTGCTATACTTCATTTAATCCTGATATTTATCAGGGGTTTTTGTTTGATCAGTTCATTGTGGTGGTGGTGGTTTATTTATTTATTTACTGGTTTTACCACTTTGTCTCCTCATAACATAATTTATATGCCTATGACACTTGCTCTCTGGAATACCGGAGGTCTCATATTAGAGGCACGGTTCACCATAGCCCTTGGCCTACAGAGAAAAATGGGTCTAGAATATTGCACAATAAAGGATCAGAAAAAGCTTTTTTAAAAGAATATAGTAGGAAATTATATATACTATTCACATTATATGTATTAACCTTAGCATTTTTTCTGTGGAAAGTGCTCACATTTTTTATCAGATATTGAGAATTGTCTATGATTCCCTTAATTTTAAACATTAGAAGTCTAAGTTTAAACATAAATTTACAAATTTCATTTTTTACTTAACTGGCTCAAATTTTATATATATATTAGATTATTCCATCAGTAGAGAGTTTTGTGAAAAACATGATAAATTTGTTTTAAAACTGTATTTAAATAAGTTTTTTTTCGAAGTATTGCTTTAGCATGGTTATTTAGATTCTGTAAATATAAGAAGTTCAAATTTGCTTAAAATTTTCATACTTTAGTTTTGCTAAACTAAACTTTCTACAAGCGCAATTACAGAGATAAATATTTAGTGTGTTAGCCAGGCATGGTCATGCACATCTGTAATCTCAGCACTTGGGAGGCTGAGGCAGGAGGATCACTGCTAGTTTGAGATCACCTTGGGCTACAAAGTGAGTTCAAGGCCAGGTTGAACAGCATAGTGAGACCATGTCTCAAAAAAATAGGCTGGGGATTTAACTCAGTGGTGCAAGCGCCTGCCTGGCAGGCGTGAGGTTGATTTAGGTCAACCCCCCCCCCAAAAAAAACGTTTAGTGTGTTTACAGAAAGATGATACCTAAACATTTTACACTACTGATGTCTTAACTATTTGATTTCTTAAAATTGAGACAATGAGACTACTCACTAACTCAAAATCCCTACTTTCAAAACATTCTGCATTTCCCTTTGCATCTGTTTCATGCATTCTGTTTGTGTCTTATATTGTTCATTCAAGGTTTCGATCATTTTCTTAAGTTCTTCTATTTTTTATCTTGCTCTTCTTTAGATACATACAACATTTCTTTAATAATGATTCTCATTTCATTTTTTAGCTGAGAGAATATTTCTGATTTGAATTTCTCTACAGCTTCATCAAGCTGTTTCTTTATTGCATTTTCTATCATTTCAGAAAGTCCATTTGTGTGACTCCCACTCTCTTCCATTTCAGTGTCTCTTGGGTTTGTTCTTAGTGGGCTGGGGGACTGAGACTGCCTCTTGGAATTTTGTTTTGTCATTTTCTTCTAGAACCTATGTGGCTCTGTGTCCTGTGAGGTTAGCTGGGCATTCCCCTGAGGGTCGTGCTGATTCTTGGGTCGTGCTGAATTGCAGGACAGGTAGAGCTGGGTCCTGCATGCAACAAGGGAGAGCGGCCTCCTGGGGTGGGCGGGTGGAGCCTCTGCCTTAACTGGGTGGGGGCCAAGGCTTCCCAGTCCCAGGGAGCTAGGCAGAGTGTACCCCTGAGTGATGCTGTCTGGACCCTGGGTCTGTCTGCAAGCTCAGAGCAACAGCTGTGCCAGGGCAAACCTGGGCAAGTCCCAGGCCTCATCTTTGACAAAGGAGCCAAACATGTACATTGGAAGAAAGACAGCCTCTTTAACAAATGGTGCTGGAAAAATTGGCTTTCTATATGCCACAAACTAAAACTAGATCCATGCTTATCACCATGCACTAAAATAAAGTCAAAATGGATCAAAGATATGAATATAAAAACAGAGACAATAAACTTACTAGAAGACAGGGTAGGTAAAAATCTCGATGACATAGGAGTAGGCAGAGAGTTCATGAACAAAATTCAGATTGCATAGGAAACACTCCCCAGAATCAACACCTGGGATCTCATCCTACTAAAAAGTTTTTGCATGTCAAAGGAAATCTCCAACAGAGTGAAAAGAAAACCCACAAAATGGGAAAATATCTTAGCCAATTGTCCATCAGACAAAGGACTTCTATCTAAAACATATAAAGAATTAAAAGAAATCAGGCCCCTAAAATTCAAGGACCCAATTCAAAAATGGGCATCTGAGATGAATACACACTTCTCAGAGAAAGAAATATAAATGGCAAATAAATATATGAAAAAATGTTCAACATCAATGGTCATTCGGGAAATGCAAATTAAAACAATGCTGAGATTCCATCTCACTCCAGAAAGAATGGCCAAGGTTAAAAAATCACCCAACAACAAATGCTGGAGGA
>RJWM01009504.1:21828-49395 GCA_004363535.1 Dasyprocta punctata
TAGACTGGTGCAGCCACTGTGGAAGTCAGTGTGGAGATTCCTCAAGAAGCTAGGATTAGAGATCCCATTCAACCCAGCTATCCCTCTTCTGGGCATTTTCCCAGAAGAATTGAAAACATCATACCACAGTGATATTTGTGCACCCATGTTTATAGCAACCCAATTTGTAATAGCCAGATTTTGGAAACAACCCAAGTGCCCATCAATCAAGTAATGGATAAAAAAGATGTGGTATTTTTATACAATGGAGTACTACTCAGCTATTAAGAAAGATTGCATTGAGACTTTTTTAAGTAGATGGTCACGACTTGAGACCATACTCATAAGTGAGATAAATCAAACCCACAAGTGTAAATGCCGTATTGTCTCCCTAGTGTAAGAAACATAAAAGTATATATGATCCAAAATCTATAATAAATACTACGTAAGGGTAAAAAACAGCTCAAAGAGCAAAAGTAATTGGGAAGGGAAAAGGCGGAAAGAGAAAAAGGAAGAGGAAAAGATATAAACCTGTATATATGTATATGTAAGATAACTAAAATGAACACACTGCTGAATGTATTCGTTATTGAGAAAGAACAATTAATACTCATATGATTAGATCAATTTTACATGTCTATATCTGTTAATGTAAGTAACCATTTTAAAGATAACGATACACAATATTGCAACCGTTGTCAAGTTTCTATCATCCGGTTTTGTAGAACTGCAATGTTAATGTTGTGTGTTTACTCTAGTCATTTGTTTGTCTCTTTTGCTTGTTGTCTTCATTTTATATGTCGTTTTTCTTTTTTTTTCTTTGTTTAAATAAAAAAAACATTCTGTAATTTCACTTTGCTTCAGGATGGTAAGTCTGTATCTACATTTTATGGTAAAAAGTGACAATGATGACAGCAGCAAAAATTAACTAGTTTATAAATAAATTAATTTTTCATGATGATTTAAGTCCAAGTATTTCCTTAAAAAAAGTTAGCACTTATTTCTCAGTGCAATTCAGAAAGCTGTAAGTAAATACACAGTGATGATTACTTAGCAACAGAAAAACTATTTGGAATGAAAACTAATAGAATACAAATAATCCAGATGTTGCTTTATGTATTTTAGATAAATTATTAAGTCTCTAGTGCACTACATTCTTAGTTACAGTGATATTTTATATTTGACGTTCATCCATTTAAGGTAATTATATAATTACAGAGTAGAAAATGTCCACTGAGATACTATTTTTTTCCCCAGCCTAAGAAATGTTGCTTAAAATTCAAAATCTTTGAGTAGATAATCATTCCTACTACTTGAAACCTAAGGACTTGAGACTGTTTGGCTAAAAATTGTAGCAGAATAAAATCATGTTTGAGTGGTGTGAATTCAGTTACATAGTTTACCCTTACACATAAAATGTTGTTGCTTCTATTTTACCACTTCTTTGGTTCTCTCTTCTTAAAGCCATATCTTTAGAAGGTGCCTAATTAAGCATGACACTTGAAAAGCACATTTAGAAAACATTACATATTTATTTATCATCATTTATGTTTTCCCTCCTATGGAATAAGAAGGGTATTTAGAACTTAAATAAATCATGCAGAAGAAAGAAGAAAAAATAAATTTTAATTTAGCTACATTGAAGGCATGACAAAGTATTAACTTTATTGATTGATTTAATCATTTCCTCTAATTGCCTGGTTGATTATTATACTTACCAAGCATATAAAGAGTGAGAACACAGCTCAATGCATTGTCTAATTTCCTGTGCCTTTCAAATAAAAACAGAAGTTTCCAAACTCTTTACACCTTCTTAGAGATGACCCAGGTAAAACCAATTATTCTTCTTCAAATGTTAAACCCTTGTGTGATAAACAGAAAACCTTCATGTAAAGTATTTTAAGAATGTAAGAGTACATGCATGCACAAATAACCTTGCACTAGGCAAAAACTTAGATTCCAATTCCTTAAAATAATTGCTGGATGTATTGATGTAATTTTAATTTTGATATAGTGCCACCATTTTCTCTTTGTCTCTTTCCATTTCCAGCACAAATTCTCATTTCTTTTTTTTTCTTTCTTTCTTTCTTTTTTTTTTTTTTTTGGTATTTTTGTCAAGTAGCCTAAAGGAGAGTAACCAGACGTTAGGAGAGCTGGCCAATGGAGAAATCTAATCCTTAAGACAATCTCAGGAGCTTCTCCTTGAATTGAAGAACATTTCACCTGCACTTGAAGATAAATTAAAGAGCAGAAGAAAAGATAGATAATAGGAAAGAGGGAAAACTGCCTTCTACAAATGGAGAGAAGAACAAGTGATCGAAGAAGACAGTAGAGTAGAGAAGTCATAAGAAAAATGAAGATGTGTTATGCCTATGTTTCAACTTCTTATGATGTATGTAATCATTATGTACTGTGAATGTGAATGAATAAAAATGATAATAAGAAGGCAGATGATAGGAAAAAAGAACATGGGAATTGGATAATTTAGTGCTTGAGAAAAATTACAAAAAGAATATTTAGAATAAGGTAGAGCTGGGAAGATGGGTGAAAGAATATTATTTCATGAATGGACAGAAGCCTAAGGAGTTGGCATGAAAAAAACTAAGAAGCTTGTGGTTTATAAGGCAGCTGGTTCAGTAAGCAGCAGTTCACTCAAGCAGCATTACCGTGCACTTCTTGCTATAGAAAGTCTGCTCAATTAATGAAAGTCTCAGAAAACAAACAAGGTCAGAGCATGATCAGATTTGAATTTTCAGAATCTAATCCAGTATGCAACACTGAGAGAAAAATGTGACTAGAAAATAGTGAATGGAAGGAGAAGAATTAGAAAGCTATTGCAACAGACAAAGTAAGCAGAAATGATTGTTCAGACCACCATTATGGAAATAAAAATGGATATCAAATACTGAGCAAACTATTGTGGTAAAACATTAGTAAGTGAAAATGAGATAATTATGAAAGTTAAGACTTCAAGATTTATATTGTACCTAGAAATAATATACACCTATCAGAGCACACCCCCCTACACGCACACACACACACACACACACACACACACATTTAGTGAATCCTGGAAGAAAAACTTAGTTGCCCAAGAGACTAAGACAAAGAAAAACCCAGACAGGAGAGGCTTGAATTAGAATTTCCTACATTTCAAACTTTTTAGGCCTACACAAATCACTTTAATAGAAACACTTTTGTATTTTATTGTAAAGCAAACATTTGAAATATGTAAATTTAATCTGAGATAATTTTTGCCTCTAAAATTTATGATTCAATTTCTGATTTACCTAACGGACTCAGATGGTGAATTTCACACCTTTCTCTAAAATACTTAGGAGGGCATAGAGTGGATAAATTTTTAAAATAGTTAAGTAAAAGTGAGAAAGGCACTTGTCTGACCACTTGTCAGAATCTGGAAGAAAATTACAACTAATAAAAGCATGACCTGATTGGTAAATCACCATTATTTCTTTACCTTAAATTATAACATGACTTCCCCTTTTGAAATAGGCCCACACCAACAAAATGTTAGTGCTCAAACTTTCTTCCAAGTCTCAGAAATCTGTTCCCTACCGACGAAAAAAGCAAGTGAGAAATGTGAAGGGATTCAGAAATATCTCTTCCATCCTAGTTTTATTTAAGCTTCAATCTTCAATCTTCATCTAGGCAACAAATATTTATACAGCCCTGGATAGCACAGCACTAGGATCTGAAAATACCGTGGTGATATAAATTCATGTGGGTTTTGTCTTTATGGCATTTTAGTTTAAAACAGACTGCAAATTTAAAAGAACAAAACCGTAACTTAGAGGTGCCTTTGAGTCTCAGTCCAATTTCAGTGAATGGTCTTCTCTGAATCTCTCAATTCATAAATATTGTCATAGTTACTTACATTCCTCTGGAGTTCTTTTTAATCAAATGTGGTATGTAAGAGTTCTGCAAATGTGTAGGAATCGTTCATCAGTATATCACAATAACTCTGATACAAGCAGAAGTCAATAAAGGGCATATACATGCCTGTGAGTCAAGAATAGTTTTATCTTTTCAAGGTGTTATAAAAACAAAAATAAATGGAGAAAGAAGAAAAGGTGAAGAGAGAGAAAAAAGTGAAGGAGAAGGAAGAAGTCAGGCAGGGAGAAGAAAAGAAAAGAACACTATTGCAGAGAAAATGTACAGTATATAAATCACAAAGCCTTTATATCACTATGTATATAGAAAAATTGATCTGACTTCCTTACTAAGAGTAAACTCTCCGTTAACATTTGTACAATGAATGAATAAATGATACTTCAGCACTCATGAAGCTAAGAACTTCAGTAGTACAGGGAGGACAAGACACACATGGATGCAAATGATTAGCAGTTGTAGATGCTAGCGATTATGGTCTTTGATGAGCTTGACCAGTTCAGAGGTTATTATTATTTGGAGAGTAAATGCTCAGAATTAATGTCCAATAGAAGGACACAATTGGAATACATATATATATATATATCTTCATGTAGGTAGTATTCAGACATGAGCAGACGGTGGTTGTCTAGAACTGCCAAGATGGTGCAAGCTGTTTGTTCTGCAGTTGGTTAAGTGAGACTAAACTACACTAGTTGTGTTTTTCTGATTAGGAGGGTGGGCCAAGCTGTGAGGGCCTGAACAGTTGAAAGGGGTCCCTAAGTGAAGAGGTGATGACAAACTATGACATAGAACTAGGGATTTTCCATCAAGCAGGGCCTGAGCACTGACTGCTCTCTGAGTCCATGGGTTACCTATCCTCATTATCATAAGTTTAAGGCCACATCCATAAGCACAGCATCTCATGCATGCCATTAGTCACTGGTGCACAGTGGCAAAATCAATGCACAATTCGAAATTGAAGTGGGCAAAGATGAGTAATGAATATATAGGAATAGACTGTGGGCCACCCTAAAGCAGGAAGTATGGTAAAGCAAAAGAAACCAGAATAAAGCAACTTCTCATCACTTACCTTCTGGTGGTATACTGTCTTGTTTGTAAGTTATATCCTACTTTGCAAAAAATTCTTTTGCTTTGAAACTGTTTCCTTGCTTGCATGTGGTCTCTCATCATGGATGAGGTGTTTGGGCAAATTCTTCTCCACAGATCACCAAGAATCAGGAAGGGCCAGGAGACATTAGATAGCTGTGCGATGCATGGATAGTTGATAAAACATTATTCCTGGGTGTAGATTTATTTTAAAAATTATCATTAGAACCAAGAGAATAAGTAAGGAAGATCTATCATCATTATTGTGTGGGGCATGTTCCCATCCACTGTGACCCTGAGGTCAAGATGTAGAGGAAAATTGCATTTTATCTTTGCTTCTTAAACTGGAGCATGCATCTCTCCTCTGAGACATCAGAGGTCTTTGTTCTCTGACTTTCATACTTAAGATTTACACCAATAGCCCCTCTGTTTCCATGACTTCTGGCAAGGATTGAATTGAACACCAGATTTCTTTGTATGCCTGCTTTCTGATTTAGCAACTGGTAGATGACAACTTTTGGGACATTCTGGGTTCCACAACTGCAAGAGCAATTCCCATAGTAAATGTAATAGAAGAGAATAGAGATATGACATTAGTCGTATTTCTCTGGATAACAATAATATAGTCAGCAAGACATTTAATAATATTTCAGATGATATTTCTAAGATAAAGAGAAGAAAATTGGAAATAAAGAACTCTTGCTCGAGAAAAAATGTTTATTTTTATTTATGTGTCACATTTCCAATGACTAACATCACAGCCAGGCAAGTGAGGAAATTAGTTAGATTTCTGTACATATAAATCACTCAAGTCATCATAAAATTGAATAAATAGCTTCATATGAAAGGTGCATTAAAAATAACAACTGTCTTTTTTCTTTCTCTCTCTCTCTCTCTCTTTTTTTTTTTTTCTTTTTGGTAATGGGATCAAACTCATGACCTGGCGCTTGCCAGGCAGGCACTTGTGTTGCTGAACTATATCCCCAGCCCCATAATTCTCTTATTCATACATGATATTTTCATTCATTCATGTCATTTTCAAGCATTTTGGTAAGACATAACTGTTTGAAACAATATATTTAATTTAAAATGTAGAAGGAAGCAAACACTGGATTTAGCGCTGTTAATTCTGTAGCAAAGATGATTTAAATTTTCAAATCTGATGGTTACTGACTGTAAGTAGAAGTATCTTGGTCACTGTGTTTGACTATTATTTCATCCATAAAAGAACATACTAATAATATACCTCATAGTTACATGAGAACTAAATGAGCAAATAGTGCTACAGACTTAGAACAGATTGTCAAATATTAAGAATGTATATATATATATATATATAAATGATAATGCTAAAATGAAAATTAAAAACAATTATAATTTTAATATTATGTTATCTCTTTGATTTTATCATTATATTTTCTCTTGGATTTACTAAGATTTTTTAAAAGCATAAACATCACTTTGGTGTAAATAATTTCACATAGAGCTGATAGGATATAAACAGTAGTTTTTCTAGAGATATGTTTTTCAATAATGCAAAAATCAACAAATTTTAGACAATCTAGTTTTCACTATTTGCAATTTACAATCAGAAATTTCTTAGTGTTATAAATGCAAAATACTTTCTTTAATGCCACTTAGATTTTAACAAATGAGAAAAAATAATATCCCTGTCTTCTTTCAACTTTTTTTCCCCATTTGGTTTTCTAAAAATTCAAATATGATATATTAAAGAATGCATTCTATCCTGTGTTGTGTTCTTTGAGTTTTGAAGGTCGTGACTTGATATCTAAAATTAATTTTGTCAAATTCTTAAAGAGTATTACTTAAAATATCCCTTCTTCTCTAGTCTTTTCTTTGTCTTCAGGCATTCAATTACAAATATACTATGTATTTTAAAAATGCCCATGGTTTTTAACTGTTATTTCTCTCTCACTCTCTCCCTCCCCACCCCTGTCCTTCCCTCCCTCTCTTTTTCTCTCCCTCTCCCTTTCTCTCCCTCTCTCCTCCCTTTCTCTCTCTCCCTCTCTAATTCATTTTGGGAAATTGCTACTAATACATCATCAAACACATGGATTATTTCATCAGCCTTATTCTGTCTACTAATGAGTCCATCAAAGATAGTCATAGCTTTTTTGGAGATTTTTATTTCTAACATCTTTCAATTGTTTCATTCACTTTCCATTTCTCTGCTTATATTGCAATATAAAATATCTAAAATATTTATCTAAAAATGTCTGTCTAAACTTTCATATAATCATGAATGGAGCTCTTGGAAGGTGATTCAATAATGGGGCACTACATTCATTAGTGAACTAGCTGCATGCCTGAATGTATCTTAGGAGCTGGGGCTGATGTGGGGGATGGGTAGGAGCATGACCTGGAAAGGAATATCCTTATTCCCACCTCTCTGCTTCCTGGCTGGTATGTTCAAGTTGAGCATCTTTCTTCTGCTATGCCCTTCCACAATGCCATTTCTGTTTTAGAGTCAGCCACCTGTGGACTGAACTCCACTGGAAACTATGAGCCAAAATAAAACTCTCCTTTAACTAGTGGGTATCGCATTTATTGTATTTCAGTAACTAATATTATATGAATATAATCATATTTTATTTCTGAGAATAATGTGTCTGAATACTGCAATGTCTGCCTCACATTCAGATGTTTGATTTTATCTTCACATTGAAATTTCTTGCATTTTAAAATTAAATACAAGTTTCTTTTTTTCCTTTGAAAGTGGACACATTCAATCAGATAATAGGAAGTGATGCAAACAGATCTTCACTATGAACTTTTTAAATTTGGTCATAAATGAAATACTATTTAATATTTTCTCCAACTCTACTTGCTGACAGTTTGAATTTTGTTTAGTGTCTTTTGTACACATTTTTATATGTTGCTATATTTTGGCTCTGGATGTTCCCCCAAGGTCTAATATGGTCTTGGGGGGCAGGCTTTTGCAAGGGGCTGAACCTAGAGTTTGTGACTGGTTCACTGCCCTAGTACTGGGATTGTGAGTATGAGTGGTATACCTGCCCTAGGGTGGGTAGCCTGCATGTAATATAAGGGAAGGAAAGAGGCGTGTTCCGCCCTTTTGTACTCTTACTGCTCTTGCTCTCTTCTGCTGCCATGAATGATTGGCTGTCTGTGATATGACACTCTGCCTCAGAGCCAGTTGAGTATGGACTGAAACCTCCATAAACTGTGAGCTAAATAAACCTTTCTTCCTTTAGCTTTTGATGTTAGGTATTTTGTGTCAGCAATGACAGAAAAGTAACTAAGATACGTGTTTCCCTATGTGTTACCTTTTCAATAGAGTTCAAGCTTGCAATTCTTTCACCTTTAATGCAGGATTACTATGTCAGAGTCTTGTGGATGTGATGATTATATTTGGAGAGCAGAATGCATTCCACGACCGTTAGATGAAATCTCAGACTTTTAGTGGTCCTGAGTTACTGAGTTGTGACATTCACAAGTATTTCTTTTTTTTTTTAACAAACATTTCTTGTTCCTTTGTTTTCTTTGTCATGTGGGCGAGTCAAAAATGCTAAAGGAAGGTAAAATTTGATAACTGTCTTTTCCTAAATGTGGCAATAGCTTGGTAAAGTCACTTACCTCCTGCCTTTGTGGACCTATCAGTCTGACTTGTTTCATTAAAGTGTCCCCCCTTCTGATGCTCAAGCTGGAGCCCTTGCCTAGTTTTCTTTCTCTCATTTGTAAAGATCTGGCCTAATCTTTGTCAATTCTTCAAGATAAAGTTCATCCCACCTTCTTCCACTTTATAAACTAAGCCTTTCCTGTAACTTTCTACTTTAGTTTTAATTTCCATTATGAGTAAAAGCAATAACCCACACAATCTGAGGACACGAGGAAACCCTGGGGAGTTTCTTATTCTAGTACTGTTCCACGCTTCTCCTCAGGACTGCTCAGAAGTGAGCCAGCATCTTTGTCAGGAAGGCTGATCTCAGTGGTGCTCCTCCATATTTGCCAGTGTCTTAGGGTTTCAGGTACAGTTTTTCTTCTACTTTGTTTCTCTGATGAGCCCTAAAAATGTCACCAATAATTATGTTCTTTTATTTTTGTTTTTCTATAAACAGCAATTATGAAGTTATACTTTGTTAAAAGACTAATGCTTGCAATATGCTAAGAGAAAATCATGCTTTTTAAAGAAAGAAAACATATCTAACATGCTGAATGTATGAAAATTATTGAAATTTTGTTACACTGGTCAACAGTTTCAAACCCTCTCCTTTGGTTGGGAGGGTAATAGTTGGTTGTCTTTGCTTTTTATTCTGCATTTCCCAAATTGTGCTCAGTGAGCTTATTTTCATTGGATGATTACAATTGTATTTTGCAATTCTCTAGGATTCCAAGGAAAGATGTAGCAAAGTTAGTTATTCAAGAAGGTTGGAGAAAACCTGCCTAGTTTTGAAAATTGGCTCAGTTCATAGGTTGAGTGATCCTGGGTGAATTTCTTAATTATTCAGTGATTCAGATTCCTCTCCTGAAAAATGAGAATACTTACATTACAACTCCCTGAAATTGTCATCAGAATTGTGGGATTAATATATACAAGTTGCCTAGGACCTTAAGTGAATACCTTACTGTATTATTTGAAATAAGCAATTAAGAGACTGTTTCATTTTTTAATTCACTGAAACAGATGCAATTTATTATTCATATCCCTTGATGAAGCCATGGTCTATGTAACTCATCATCTTCTCAAGTGAGTCAATTAACTATTCCTCACCATCTGTTTGGCCAGTGATCTAGTCCTTGCTTCCAGTCATATGCAGTGGCCTTTAACAGTAGAGAGATCTAAAATAGCTGGAAGGGCACCAGATTGGAGAGTGTTTGGCTATGAGAAAACACCAGAGAAAATATATAAATATTTAGAGAGAATTAAATAGGTAACCTTTGAAATTGTTCTACGCAAAGCTTATCTTTGGCTTGCAACTCTGACATCAGTGCAATGAATGGGAATATGATGTTTACCCATTTGACAGTCAATTCGTTTGTAAAATCAATAGATCAATTGGGTGAGGAATTTTTGTGGAGTTGGCAGGGATCATATTTGACTTTTCTTGTTCTGTAACTTTTGGTAATGTTTGCTTGTTTTTTAATTAAAAGAACAAATATGTTTTGGTCTATCATTTTTAAAAAGATATATCTTAGCAGGACAGAATAATTTTGCAGCATGAATTGATATATTGATGAGATTCTTGAAAGGACAGATAAATTTTAATTTTCAATTATGAGACTAAAATAACAATACTGTATTATTGAAAGTTTCTTAGCATTTGTTATACCCTATAATATTTTGCAATTCTATATTCCACTCAGGTATGCATTTGTAAACTTTCTGTGTCATGTCTAAGACAGTGGACTTTTTACTGTGAAAGGCAATTTTAAATATGATGTTAGATCCTAGAATGCAAATTTTATGTAATATCTAAAAGAAGATTAGTTCAGTGTCCATATTCAGTTTTACCTTGTATTTCATAAAGAGAAGCTATAGAACACAGACAAATCCGATAACTTGATCATATATATATATATATATATATATATATATATCAATAGCATTTTCTTGTATGTTCCAAAAATTTATCTATTGACTTAAAAAGTTAAGATACTGTCAAATACTGATAAAAATAATTGATCTATTATCCCTTCTTCACAGAGCTATACATGATTATATCTAATATTATGTTTTCTTCACATAGACAATAAAGTAGACGCTACTACCATCCTCAGTTCATATATGTATAAGTGATAAAATATTTGGGAGATATGAGAAATATTATGTTATCAAGCAGATACTTGATCATTGATGACAGTTTATAATAATTCTGAACATAGTTAGTGGATCATAGATCCCAATACATACATCTCAATCCATAAGATCCCAATCCACACCTAATTAACAAAACTTTGAGAATCAAAAATTCATCAATTAAAGAACAATTTTATCTACTGTACAATATTCACAAAGGATAATTTTCATTCCATTTGTTCCAGTAAACTATAATGACAGTCACATGAAAAATATAAACACCTATTATTAAAATACATAAATCAAATGGACTCAGATTAACTTCTTTCACATAGTACTATTCTCTTAAATTTTTCTACTTGTCTTTTCATGGCTTGATAACTGAGGTTTTTAGGGCATGAAAGACTTTCTCATTGTCTAAAAGCACCACAGTTTATATATTTATCAACTAAAAGATGCGTTGCTTGCTTCAGTGTTCTGACAGTCATGCATATAGAAAGGTTTTGCATGGAAATAATTTTTCAACTCAGGGACATACTAAGGAGCACAACTGCTGAACTTTGAACTAATTATTTAGGCTTAGAAAATACCTGCCAAACTGTCTTCTTATGTGGATGATGTGAAGTAAATTGCGTCCTCTCCAACCAAATGTATGTATTAAAAGGTTAACTCCTAATCAGAGGGAATTTAGAGATAGGGTCTTTGGGGACAAATTAGGTTTAGGTGAGGTCATGAGAGTAGGGTTCACATAACGAGCACGAGTGTCTTAGCAAGAGACCAAAAACTACCAATCCCTGTCCTCTTCCTCCTTCTGCCAGTTTTTCTTCTTCTTGGTGTTCTATGTTTTCCCTCCTACTTGTTTGTCTTTCCCTCTTCTCTTTTATCTTTAACATTTGAAGACACAACAAGAAGCAACTGTCCTTAACATCCCGGGTGTAATGTGCTTCTTCTCCTATTTGTACCTCTCATGCAGTCTAAATAAAGAAAAACAGATTAACATGATTTTAGACACACTTGTGAATTTTGTTGCCCTGTGTGGTTCCTAGAGGTGGCAAAAGGAAAGGGACTTTGACTCCTGATTTGAATGTTAAAAGGCGTGACAGTTATGCTACCCTGATCATTCAACAATAAGCATAGGAGCTGTGGCTATACAGACTGTGCTGTCACAGGCATGAGAGATCCTGACTGCAGCAAGAGGGAGTGTGGATGAGAGTGGGCCCTCATGGGATGTGGTGTGAGATAGAGGATGGGGAAAGCCTCCTAACAGTTCCCTGAATAGGTGACATTTCCTAAAGTACAATGGAAGGGGTGAGGCAAGTTTGGATTCCTTTCAGGATCTGTTAAAGAAGGGAGCCAGTGAGCTTACCAATTTGACCTAGAAGGACACACGTCTCTGAGAACTTCCTGGCATACACATAGTAGTTTGAGTACAGCAAGAATGCCCAGACCTGAAAATGTCTGTTCTCAAGAACTTTTGTGAGATGCAGACTTAGATGATGTGTGACTCCTGGGCTATAAGACTGGGTAATTATTTCTCTGGGTCTTTGTGCAAAAAGTACTAAGCTGGAACCACAGGTAATAGGAAGTAGAACATAGATACAAAGGTCTATAGCCAAAGATGATATTGGAAAACAAGTTATTCTATCTGGTATTGAGCAAGCACGGCTTTTCCAAGATACCTTAGCAGATGATTTGGGTTGTAGGTGCAGTGTCAGATATGCCTGTATTTAAGCTTCTTGGGAATTTGGCTATTTCCAGGTATGAGACCAAGATCAGTGAGGGTGGAAACTCCATGTGACTGCAGATTTAGATTAAAAGTGATCCTTTCATGTCTTGGGCTCAACTGAGATTCCACTCCCTCCTATCTGAATTCAGCCTTTCACACGCAGGAGGTTTTCACTTATGGATGGGTTCAGAATTCTTCTTTTGGAACCGTACGTGCAGGTGATTCTTATTGGTATCACTTGTTCTTGTTTTTCTTTGTATTGTTTATTTTTCATTTTTCCCAATGCTTTGCTAGCTTATATAGAATTAAATGAATGAAAGGTGCAATAATTTCAGAACCTCTAGATAGACTTATCTTCTTATAAAGATTGCATTTTTAAGTGGAATATGTATCAGCTGCCCCTCTTGATCCTGCCCAAAACTGGCTTTATACCTTTTTAACAGATGGTTATTTTCATTGTTTCATCTACTCTTAGGATGCAGATTTTGCTTTTAAAGAAAGAGCTACACCTTCACAAAACATGTTTTCTCAGATCTTAGGAGCAGTCATGATATTAGCTAAAGTCCCTTTTACCTGGTAGGACAAAATCACTAGTACTTTATCAATTAGGGGAAAAAAAGCTGAAAGATTTATTTAGCTTTTTGTAAATGTTGTCTCCAGAGTTACTTGGGATGTCATGTGTTGCATACACATATTAAGTATCAACTAAGTCATGCAGCATATTTGCATGTGGATTAAAAGCACCCTTGTTTTCAGTTGTATAGCCTCTCCAATTTTGCCCCTCAATTTCCTGCTATCCGAGCAGCTTTGGAACTGAAACTATGATTCTGCAGCCAAGAAAGATTCCAATTTTCTGCTTGAGCTCACCTCTTTTGCTACATCAAACTGGAACGAATACTCACAGAAGTTCTGCAATAATATGGAGGACTCACTTTTGTGCTTTCATCTTTCAAAGAGGGTAGTCCCTCTGGTGTCTGCTACCATTGGTGATGCTCAGTACTTTTAAATTTTCTCTTTTGTTTTTGTTTGGGTTAGTAATTTTACTTTTATTGGGATACATCATAAAATTTTAATCAATGCATGTTATTTTAGTGCAGGCTTAGCTGTAGAGAAAAAAAGTTTCAACGTAAAAACCAGTTCATATACCTGCTCTGCCCATACATTCCTGTTTTGTGAATATTTACATTAATGTGCTGTATTAGTTACTAATTATAACCTCTATTGATAAGTTAACATTATCTAAGTCTGCTCATCAGGGTTCATTCTGTGTTGTACATCTCTCTAAGTTTTGAAAATATGTAATGACCTTCATGCATTATTGCAATATCATGCAGAATGGATTTACTTCTCTAAATAATCCCTGTGCTTCACCTATTGATGGTATTTTCTACCATCTGAACTCCTAGAACCTCCTGCTCTCTTGCTTTCTCTATACTTTTGCTTTTTCCAGAATATCTGTAATTGAAATCATATACTCTAGTTGGTATCTTTTTCAGACTTGCTTGTTTTATATAGCAATATACATTAAGTATTTCTCTGGGCCTTTTCATAGTTCAGTTACTTTTGGAATTCACAATGTCTTTCATCAAAGGAGTGACTCTTCTGCTTGTCCTATTATTGAATTCTGGGAGCACACTATTTTTATGGTTTCACATTTTTCCAACTGAGTAAGTATTTTGTTTTAGGAAGCATCATCTCTCAACTCTCAACTAAGTTGAATTTAGGGGATATTTAGATATATTTTGAATCTCACACATCATTGAAATTGGAATAAGTGAAAATTGTGAAACTGTTCTGATGAAACGGATGTATTTTGCATTTGAGAAGGACCTACATTTTATACACCCACCAAATTCATATGTTTAAATACTAAAATGCTAGTCACTAATGTGAATATGTTTGGAAATGAAGCTTTTAGAAAATAAGTTAAAGCAAGTCATACATATGGGTGGAATTTCAATACAATAAAATCGACAATATTAGAGAATAAAAGGTCTCTCTCTCTCTCTCTCTCTCTCTCTCTCAGGAAAGGGCTATGTAAAAATTAAAAGAAATTAAAAGAAATTGGTTATCTGCAAACTCTCTCTCTCTCTCTCTCTCTCTCTCTCTCTCTCTCTCTCTCTGTTTCTCTCTCAGGAAAGGGCTATGTAACTTTAAAAAGAAATTGGTTATCTGCAAACTACATATAGAGGTCTCTGACTATGGTGGGAAACAAATCTTAGTTTCCCAGCTTTCAAAACTGCAAGAAAATAAAATTATGTTGTCATTAATTTTGTCAATATATAGAAAATAATATGTTAGAAGATTTTTTTAGGATTGTATTGAATCTGTAAATCAAGCTGAAAAGAACTCATATCTTCACAATATTTAGACTTCTTATTCATAATCATCAAATCTCAATTCATTTATTAATTTTTCTTAATTTCTTGCTTCAGATTTGTGGATTTCCTCGTACAAATCTTCTACATAATACACTTATGCATAAGTGTTTTATATTTTTGGTATCAATATACCTGGTATTACATTTTTAATTTTAAATTTCAATTTTTCATTTCTAGTGTATAGAGGAATACTTGGCATTTTCATGGTAACCTTCAATACTGGAAACTTTTCATAATTGCTTATTACTTTGAGTAGTTTTTAGTTATTATTGTTCTTGTTGACAGGTTGGGATTTTCCACATGAATAATTATGTCAATTGCAAACTGAGACAGCTTTATTTTTCCTTCCCAAGATAAGAATATACTGAAAATCCCCGATTTACTAATGAGTTCCATTCTATAAGCATGTTTAAATGGATTCATTCATATGTCTGACAGAGTAAGTCCTGTACAATTTGGACACAAAAGTGCAGAGTGTACTGCTTTGTGCTTCCTAACAGTCCCCTCCACATCGCCACTATATTTATTCTTGCTTCTGGACAGCCTGAACTCTGAATGAGCACTGTCCTACTGCACAGTAAACACAGCAACAAAACTGTGACAATGTTCAGCAGATTCTAACCTTCGTTCCCATCCATGAATGTTTGTAATGTGAGGTTTATTAGTATCTGTGAAAGTTAGTAACTCAAATGCTCAATACTTGCTCACGTATTGGCATTATTTCATTAGGTAGAATTTCCAATATGATGAAACAATTTCACTGCCTTTTTCATGATCTTCTGGAGAAATGTAGGTTTTCAACATTAACCCTAAAAGTTTTCACATGGTTAAATGCTTATTTTCTTCAAGAATCTACAAAGTAAGTGCAACCAAGACATAAATTAAAACAAAGAATAAAATATGACTAAAGTGTGAGAGGTTAGCATCACGAGAGGATTGATACCTTGTTGTAAGGAAGGGCTTTGTATAAAAAGAATAAATTCAGTGCTGGATATTCTCTGCCTACTATGTGTTGAAAACACACTAAGAAAGTCCTATCCAGATATGTTTTCCCAGTCTTACACTTCCCAACCTTCAGAAGCGTGAATTGAAGTAACTTCTATTGTTTATGATGTTTCGAGTCTCTGGTATTCTGTTATAGCTTCAGGAAATGGCCTAATACAGTTCAGACTAACAAATTGAAAACAGATATAATGGACTAATTTGTTGAAAAGAACAAAACCAAGCAAAAACAAGACACACTACAAATACTTAATCAGAAAGAAGTAGAAGCTAGATATGCACTTGGGGTTATAGGCAGGAGGCTAGGAGGATACCTACAGTGAGAAGATAACTTAACAGTTCCAAGACAGCCTGGGTTATACAGTGAGTTCAAGGCCAGTCTGAACAACATAGTAAGATTCTGTCTCAAGAAAACAAACAAACAAAAAACAAACAACTAAAACATGAGATAAAAAAATCTAAATAATCCTGTAAACATAAAGTAATTTAAATTCTTAATTAAAAATCAAATAAAAATTAATCCCTAGGTCTAGATTTTCACTAGATAATTGTATCAAATATATTTTTCATTAGGAAATTTTACATGATGTCTTCCAGAATACAGAAAAGGGGAGTTAGTTTTCACCTTATGTTATGCATCCAGCACTATCCTGATACTGAAATCATAAAATGACAAATGATAGATCAAAAAAATGACAGACCATGAATATAGATGAAAATCCTGAGTTAAACATTAGTGAATTGACAAAAAATATAAAGTAAATATACATGTGTGACTCATGTCACATATATAATGCTGGAAAACATTCTGAACTCAATCAACATGCATGTGATTATAGGCAATGTGATGTTATCAATAATTCTCAGGAAGTGTTCTATCATGTTGATATACCTTCCTGACAAAATATAATGGAATATTTTTCAGAAGTTTAGGAAAACAGAGAAGCTATCTCAATATGAATTTTAAAAATCTCAACAAATGTGAAGCCAAAATCACATTTAATAGTGAAAGACTAAATAAAATCTTTTGCCTCTGATTTGACAATGAAGGAAAGATGCATAGTTTCACACTCTTTAGTCAATGTAAATTCTAGTCTTTGCAAGTAAAGGAAGGGTATATAGAATAGATGACAAAGAAAGAAAGAAAGATCTTCACTTTTGCAAATGATGTACATAACATCAATAAATAAAAAAAAAATCAAGAAAATAAATCCCAGATCTATCTAGGATGTGGTTCAACAAGGTTACAAGACACACACAATACAAAGAAATTTATCACATTTTAAGATGACACATGGGAACCAAAGTTTCAATACAATAGCATTTACAATAAACTCAAAAAAATGCAAAACTGCCGGGCGTGGTGGCGCACACCTTTAATCCCAGCACTCGGGAGGCTGAGGTAGGCAGAGCGTTGTGAGTTCGAGGCCGGCTTGGGCTACAATGCGTTGCAAGGCCGACCTGAGCTACATAGTGCGACCCTGCCTCAAAAAAACCAGGGCTGGGAGTTTGGCTCAGTGGTTTAAGCACCTGCCCTTGCAAGCGCAAGGCTGTGAGTTCAATCCCCGGTGCCGCAAAAAAAAAAAAAAAAAAAAGCAAAACTAAAATATGAATTTAATATGTAAATTTATTTTTAATAACTGAAAAATTCTTATAGAGTAAAAAAGAAATCTGAGCAACTAGAGAAATATACCAAGTTTATAAATTGGAATACTCAACACAAAGACCCCAATTCTTCCCAAATAATAGTTAGCTATAAAATTTATTAAAATTTCAGTTATTTTTACACATAAAAACTTACTCTAAATTTTTATACTAAATTTTTATGTAAAGACCCAGACTTTACATTATCAAAAGCAATATTAGAAAAGAAAAATATAATGCAAGAAATCACTTATATTAGTAAGTGTTTAATGCATTTGGCTCAATGGCTTAAGCACCTGTCTGGCAGATGTGAAGCTGTGAGTTCAACCCCTGGTGCCACAAAAAAAAAAAAAAAATTGTTTCATGCAGTTACCATAAATGAGTATTATGGTACTGACTGGTGGGTATGCCCCTGGAACAGAAGAGAGATACCAGATTGAGAATCAGACAAATATTCCTTAACAACTAGCTTCTGGTAACAGTGAAATGGTAATTCATTAACTAAAGTATAGCTTTTCATGAGGAATTATTGGAGTCACTGGTGACCTTTAGGCAAAATAACAAGACAAAACCCTGAAAAACCTGGAATGATACCTAACGCACTACATTATATACACAAAACAATAACTCTAAAAATCATAGACTTAAATTATAAAAAGTGTGGGAAAATACAGAGAATCTTTAGTGCCTAGAGCTAGCAAATAATTCATAGACTTACCTGAAAAGTATGTTTCATGTTGTGAAAAATTCATAACAAATCCAAATTGGATAAGACTTCAGGTTAAAAAGCATAAACAGTAAATTTATTAGTAATGAGCATCTCATGTACCAGATTAAATATTAATTGTTCAAAACATAACAGCACGACACATAAAATTCTATGTTGGAAGTTGTGCATAAAACAGCATTGCCTTGACCAATTTTTTTTAAGAAAGAATGTAAGTCTTAAGGAATTGCAATTGTGATTTTACTGTAAGTAAATCCAGGTGTCATGTACTTAAGGAATATCACCTAAATCATTTCAACAGCTGTTTGAGACTGTAAATAATTTGAGTCTTATTTTCAGATAATGAATCAGGTCAGAAAAGCACCCTGCTCACTAATGGTGCTCCAGATAGTTTTTAGTGAACACAATTTATTAACCCCAAAACACAACAGTAATTTTATTGAATGTTAGATAATATCCTATTCTTTGTATTTCTATATAGTCAGTATATTAATTGATTCAACCTTTAAGCTTTAAGGGTGCTGAAATTATTCTATGGTATTTTAATTTCTATTTTATATGACAAATAAATACACATCATCAAACCATATAATGAAAATATATTATACTCAGGCATTTTAAATATTTTCACTGAATTGATCATATAAATATATAAGAACAAAGTAAAAATTCAGTTTGTTAATGTAAGGAAATACTTTGTGGTGGAAAATATTAGAATTAAATAACTGTATTCTTCTTTAGAATTAAAATAACTGTAGTTTAAAAACCAATTTAACAAATTGTATGTTGTTTTATAAGGCAGTAATTAATCTTATGATGTAGAATTTGAAAGAATAATAAATCAAAATGAAAAGTATCAGATCTAATGAAATAAGAATGGGTAAAGTTTATTTGTTCAAGTGTATTAATTTACAAATTTTAAAACTCTGGTTCCTATTATAATTGTGCAATAGTGAAAAAAAAGCACCATCTTGGAAAAAAATGCATATAAAGAAATGAATAAATTTGTGGCCTAAGCACCTGCCTGGCAGGTGTGAGGTTGTGAGTTTGATTCCCTGTACCAAAATAAATAAATATATAAACTTAATTTTATGACAAACTCATCAATAACTTTTTCTTTTTCTCTATTCTGCTTTAGATAGGTAAAGACATTTTTATACATGTTTACTTAGATTTACATGGGGAAAAACTGTATTTTACTTATCTTCACTCTAATCTCTTTGTGAAAGAGGGGTGTTTAAATTTTATCAAATAAGGGGAGAATTAATAATAATGTAGGGCAAATCTAAGATAAAAGAAAAACTGTTCAGAAAATTGCATGTGGCATAAATTTTAAGAATATATTCAAATTAATTCCTTTGTAAAAGAATGTATCCCCACTCTCTAAAAAACATTTTGTTTTCTTTCATTTTTATATATTCATAGAGTTGTCTTTTGCCTTTTCATTTCAGCCCCAAATGTTTTATACATAAGCCTATGTCGAGATTTTATCAGTTTTCATGCATTGAGAAAACACAGAAATGGGATGGACGCATGAGATAGGTGGTCAGATACTTAAAATGTAATCTCCTTGGTAACACTTATGTAAATATGTGCTAAAGCAATTTTCCTGTACTTATTCATGTACCTATTTTACTAATCACTCATGATAAAGCATGTGACAGCTAAATTACGGAAAAGAGTCTTGAATCATAGCATGAGAGATTTGTTTTGATCTTTTGCTAAGAGTTCTGAAAGGTCAGGGTTGTGATCCATTGTTCAACAGATTGGTGTTGTCAACTAGATTTCATGAGAAACAGGACTTTAAGTATAGCAGTCCCCAGAAGCAGATGAGTGGGAAGAAAGACTTCAAAATCATATATCAATTTTTATGGGATTTCTTGAGACAACACACAGGCTAGAATCTAGCTGGTAAGGATACACAGAGTACATTAACAAGACTTCTGAACTAAATATTAATATGAAACTCAACGACCAAAAGTTGGAAGGACACAGTTCCACATCTGAAGGTGTAAGAGAGGTTAATGTGGTAACTGTTGTAATTATAGATTAATTTTTATAGAAATATTCATCTCAAAACATAATTCGTTGCTTCTTAAAACTTCTAATTAAAAACATAAAAATTATCTATAGATTATTTTAGCCTTTTTTGTTTGTTTTTCTGTGCTTCTTATCTCCCTTCTATTTCTCCTGGGTCTACTTTTACCTCTGAAATACATATAATAGATGCAGAATTTATTTTTCTACTTTTTAGGTTACTACCAACCCTCATTAGAAATGTAGTGTTATTAGGCAAAGATAAAATGATCAAAGTCCTAGGTCTTTAAAGTTTGACTACTTATTGAAATAAAAAGATAATTATAGATAAAAGAATATTTGAATGTTTTATGCTATGTTAAACATTTTATGATATTTTAATTTAAGGGAGCTTGATTTTTTTCCTTTTTGATTAATTTATTTTTCTTCTCAAGTATCAAACTATGTGCTTTACACTATTTCATTCTGAATTTATATTATCTGACGGTAGACCTTGAACATATATGTATGATACACATCCTTTCCATATTTCATGATTTTTCTTTGCATTTTGCACATGTGACATTCAAGTTACCGATCTTTGTTTATATGTTCACATGTAAATAAGTCTTGGAACATATTTTCCTGTAACTTTATCCTTAAGGACACTGTGCTACCTCTCACCTATACAAACTTGCATAACCTACATCTTTTTTTATCTTAGAATTTCCTTAAAGAATTTCAGCAAATATTGCTATTAGAAAAATAAAGTTTAGTCATATCAGTTGGAGAAGATATTTTCTTTTAGAAGACAGATCTACTTTTTTATTAGGATGTAAAATCATCATGAAATATTTTGATATGAGTCAATACGAATGTAAGTGTTACAGATCACTCATTATGCACATTCAGTATTAACGATAAGGAAATTAGGGGAAGTAAAACAAAAGAAGAAAGGTTATAAAAGCTTGGTTAAGGCAAAAAAAAAAGAAAAACAAGATAAATGGTAGCTTATTGGTGAAGAATTAAGCAGTAAATTATCTTACAGCATAAATGCCTAACAGTAATTTTAAATTTTGAACAGTATCGTTCTTATCACTTTTTCTCAAAACCTCTTTCCTAAGTTTGGTGCAAATTATGTTGAGTTGGTGGTTTCTTGTTGAGTGAAGGGTTGGTGTGTTATTTAACGTACTGGCCTCTCTAGAGAAGGGATAACCTATTCAAAATGTAGAATTTCAGTTAAGGTTGACAATTCATTAGTTCTGTGTTAGAGGTAACTAGAGTACTAAGGGGAAAAAAAGCATTTGACATGCAAGAATATAACATTTAGTTTCTCACTGTATTATGTCAGATCTGAAATATTATTTATTAAAGGTAAGACGTGTTAATCTTTTTGCAATTCCCAACTGAGACTGAATGATAAATATTGAAATTTAACAAATAATATCAGACAACAGTGTCTTCATAACTAAAACCACCTCTGCCCCCAATATGATGTTTCCTGTTAATTGTAACTGCCTATTTAAAATTTGTGTAGTCAAGGACTCTACAGATTATAATAGCTGATTTGCCAAAAGATTTCTCTTATAATATATTAAAACTGAATTCTTTAGACTTAACTGCTTTCTATCCTTTGTTATTGATAATCATTAATGCTTATAAATTAAAACTTTATTGAATTTTGCTTATTGATTTGTTTTATTTTTCATTTGGTATGATAAGACATTGTGTAAGAGACAGTCCAACACTTCTGAAAAATCTAGCCATTTCTCTGCTGATCAGGTTTAGTAGATTTCATCATAGAAGTCAAACTCTTTAATCTCTCTAAGACCAACATATCCATATGACGTTTCTTGGAAAGATGTGAAGATCTTTACAAGAAAAATGAATTCCGTATTAAACTCTGTCGTGTTTTAAAGGTTGTTTATAATAATCTACAGTAGCGTATTTGTGAACTTGATAGAGAAGTACCTCTTGTCTTCTTGGTGGATGCAAAAGGTGAAATTTTCTTTGTGGAAAAGAAATGACCTTGATTGTGGGAAGAAATGAAACTTGAAACTGGGGAGAATCGGGAATGAAGGTTGCGCATGCCATGAATGAGCTTCTTGCACCCACGAGGCAGGGCATAGGAAGAAGATAATTATTTTAGACCTGGGCTTTTCAGGTATATAAGGCATACTGACATTCTACCAAGAATCTTGATTTTTCACAACAGGAGATGCAATCTTCTTCAAAGTCAGGAAATTCAAGACTGTTATAGGTAGGATAATCAGGCGGCGATCTGAGGCTCCAAAAACTCACTCTAGTTCCTTCTTTCATATTATCAAGATGGTATTTGTTTTTAAAAGTAAACATCAAATGAAAGTTGCATTAAAATAAAGAGATTTGATTATGACACTTGGCACCCCTCTTAAACTCTAAAGTAGTATATTTGGTATCATATTTATGATTAAAATATTTTGAAATTCTTGAGAAATGAAATGATACTTAAAATGTTATAAAAATTATTGATAGTAAATTATGGTAGGAGCTCTTGAGTCAACAATCCTCAGCTAAAATCCTAATTTTGGCATATAGCAAATAGCTTTAGCACTTGAGTAAGTTACTTAACCTTGCTGGGCTTCTTTGTCTTCTTCTGAAAAACTGTTTTTATATTGGTACAAATTTTAAGCTCATCACCATTCCTAATGCATCAAAGCCCAAATAAAAACAGCTATTATAACTTTAATATGTGAGAATGATATAAAATGAGAAAATATGAGATAGTTTTAGAATAGTATTTTATTATAGAGTATCCCATACTACCACTAATTATTGTATTATTACTCTCATAATTAATAAGAGGATAATAAAAGAACTATCTACTATAATATCCATGATTAAACATTTTCCTACAAAACAATTATAAATCCACTGCTGATAAAAACAAATATATAAGATGCTTAACAGTGAAAATATAAATGTGAAAATGCTTGTGATTTCAAAGGTAAAACTTTACCAAGTAATAGATAAAATAAATAAATAAGCACCTAATTTTCACAGCTTGTATAGCGCATATTCTACTTTATTCTTTTTAGCCCCTGCAAGTAGTTTTCAATCCTAAGAAAAGGTATTCATGCACTGGTGTCTTATATAATTTTGGAATTGAGTTATCCATATGTGAAAACTAAAATACCCTCCCTGTGTGCCTGTTCTCTATGTACACAGTCATTAAGGTTGAAAAAAGAAAAAACAAAAAAAAAGCAGTAACTGAGGGGCTGGCAATCTAAGAAAGAATTTGAGTGAATAAGCAGAACAGATCTTGCAGGGAAGACATTTGGTTTGAAAGCCAAACCATTTGTGCCCAGGAGAGGGGAAGAAGATAAGATCAAAGGCCAGAGACTCTCAGGGATCAGTCAAGGCAGATGTCTTGTGCTTGGATAAATGATGCTAGAGGCATTGGAATCAATTGCTGTATTTTAGCTCAAAACTTGCTGTGGCTAAAGACTGTTGACATTAGATGTTACCTACATCAGTTGCATAATAAAGAAATACACAGATAAAAGATTACTGTGAGAAAATCATAATGTTCATTCTACAGAATGAACGTTGCTGCAAATAAAATTAAAATGTTTTTTACTTTCAACAAGATTTAAAGGTGTATCATAAGGAAGGTAAAAAACCAGAAAGTCATAAGCTAGATAAATTTCTTAGAAGAGTACACAGTAAATATAGAAGAAATGCGCAAAGGAAATAAAACATCATTTTGCAGAAGTGAATAAGCATGAGTTGTTAGAAAATATTCATGATAGGACTTGAAAAATAACAAGGTTAGTGGTAAAAAAAAAATTCTCAAACTTGGATATATGCTTGCGATTTCTCACTAATTCATGAATTCTCTAATTAATTAATGAGAGAATCATATAAATTGTGTGTTAGTATGACTCTAAGCAGAAAGAAGATTATTTGCAGATTTCATTCCACTGACAAGTATCTGTTGGTAATGTCATCAGTTGAATTGTGGCCTCCCTAAATTCGTATGTTAAAGTACTAATTCCCAGTTCTTCCGAAGGTGAATTTAAATGGAGATACATAGTGTTTGTAAATGTAACTAAAAATGAAGCTATTAGCATGGACCTTATGTATGTGTAAATTTGGAGATGGATATTCACTCAAGGCGAATGATGCATAAACATGAAACCAACCAGTTCCAAATACATTCCTGTCTTCTGGTACCTGCTGACTCAGTCTCTGAGTCTTTCTGATGTGCTATGCTGTCTCTGGGTTTACTTCTTGCTTTGGCTTTCAGCACTCCTGTTGTTTCAGTCACAATGAATCTGTATTCTAGCTCCTAACCTTATGCTTGCTCTCTGTTTTTTTTTTTTTTTTCTCTTCCTTCCCATGTCCTTGTAGATTTGTGGTGTGCTAATTTGTTATTGCATTGTAGTATCAACTTAAGAGTTTTTGTCCAAAAGTATCATTTATGAAACATGAATTTTTTTGAAATAATAAAAAATTATTCCTTTTACATCATTTGCTTGGAAATCTTTTAATTCTTTATAAAGAAAGATTATTTGCACTCCCTCATATAAATATAGACATACTTCATTTCTGGACATTGTAAGGTGATTTGAGTTTAAGCACAGATATTAACATTCCATTGTTTTTACCCCATGTAATGATGTGTCCTGGGAAAATCATTTAAATATATAAAATGTATTCTCTAGCCGTGGAGGCTATGAACTGCAACACAGAACTCTCTAAACTGAAACCATAACCCTGCCACTTAGCAATTGTGTAATATGGATAAATTATTTATCATCCTACTATTCAATATAAAATTTATTAAACTGGTTTCATGCTTAATATATCAAATAGATAGTAAGCACTAAATTGTTACTAAGGTAAATAATAAAAGCTGAGGTACATATACCAATGCCATGAAATATATATGTGCGTGTGTGTGTGTGCATATATATATATATAGATAGATAGATAGATAGATAGATAGACTTTTTATGAGTAATTTTGTTCATTGAATGTATAGAAAGTTAGAAAAAGTCTGATTTAGTTTGCTCCCTATTACAAGGAACACCTGTCCATATTTTAGGAGGGAAATAAACTTAAGGCAGTGACTATATAAAATATTTATTTTTGTAAAGCCCACTTTTTGTTTGAGACAGTTTGCCTGCTACCTGCCTTGCTAAATAATAATGTAACAGTTTGACAAAATTTTAGAGCACGATTTTAAGCATAGATGCTTAAATAAGAAAAAAAATTTTCCTTTGAATGTTTCTATGGACCTTGAGTTTTGATCTTCATGAAAATAAATACGATTCATCTGTTCTACTCATTTTCATTGTTGGAGCAATCATCTGACACCATTTGATTTTAAAAACACAACTATAAATCACAAGAAAATTTCTTTTAATGAAGGTGTCACTTGCTTGCAGAATGAACACAGGCTGTTCTGTGGTTGCCCAAGTCCATTTTGAAGCTAAAAGCTGCAAGGGAAAACCTGTGTAATCATCTTGTCAGTAATTAGCAGGAGAAGCAGACTAAATTCTATGCCAGTTTTATGTCTCTTGGTATTCTGTATTTTCTATTTTGTGATGTCAAAATAACAAAATATAGCTCGGCCCAGAAATATGCCATAAAAGTATTTTAGCTTATTGTAAGTGTCTAGAACATGCTTATAAAAGCCTCATATGATTTTTCTTTTAAAATATGATTTTTAAAACTATTTTTAAAAGTTTTATTGCTCAGCCTCCACTGGAAGTTGTATTTCTTTGTTCAATTCTTTCAAATCGGTTTCTTCGTTGAATTCCTAGTCTAAAGAAGAATGTGTTTCACCCTTAGTTTTTTTTAAATGTATCTTATTAATACATATTTGTAGCAAGTGAAGCTTAAGTCACATTAGGGAAGAGGTACATGGACATAAAATATCTTTATTCTCTTTAAATTCCCTTTTCTCCCTCCCTAAACCCCTGCCTCTGTCTCTAAATATTCTTTCCCCATTTTCTTTCACTTACATTATTTTTATTAGTATATGCTTGCAGTACATCACGATTACTCATTTTTAAGTTTTGGAACTTTTTGAGGCCTTACAATTGATAACAATAAACGTTTAATTGTGCTACTCTGTGTGCTTGATATATCCAATCACCTTTATATTTCTAAATTTAATTTCATTAAACCTGTGAAACTGATAACTGTGATGAAGAAAGTCAAATAGATTAACAAAGTTACAAAAGGAGAGGAGACGGGTTGTGTTATAGACTGAATCTTACATGTCCCTCCAATGCCTGTATGCTAAAGAAAGGCTTGTTCCCCAACTCGCGGACTGTTTACAAGTGGTGTAATCCTTAGGAGGTGGGGCCTCAGTCCCTGCCTCTCTCTCTGTCTCTCTCCCTCTCTGTCTCTGTCTCGCTGTCTGTCTGTCTCTCTCTGTCTCTCTCTGTCTCTCTCTCTGACCTTCTCTCTAACTTGGTGCCATAAAGTGAATAAGACTTTGCCACACAACATGCTATGATGAACTTTATGACCATAGGCCCAAATATAGTCTATATACCATGGACTGAAGTCTCATACTATAAGCCAAAATAAACTTTCTTTCTTTTACATTGTTCACCTGTGGTATCTGTCTTGGCAGAAAGGGGCTGGCACAGATTTCAAGCCACTTTTAAGCCAGGTAATACCAAACTCCTAACCATAGGACTACAGTACTGCATATATCAGTGACTGGACTTTTAACTCTGGCTTAACACACACACATGGGGCTACTTGTGTAGACATGTTGGGTGTGGGGCCAAATTACTATTTTTCTTTTAGAAATGCAGTAATTAATTTCAATATCTGCTCCCATATTCACTTCCTCACCCATCCTTCCTAGGGCTAGTGGAGTGGTGCAGGTTGTCAATAGGTAGGGCTCAAGGCACAGCTTGTTTAGCGAAGCTCCCTTTTATCCTTTCCTCTTGAGTCAGCCTACAGTAGATGGCATGCATTCTGGTCTACTCCATTTTTAACTGTACAAGCTTAGGCTCCCGCAGGAGAGTGTTTGCAATCTGTTGGGTTAGTAAATTCAATTCTTAGACTTGCTCAACAAATCTACAATTGCTATTTATGGAAGAAATGTCCCCTAATCCAAAGATTTATCTGCATGCATGAATACATTGTTTATTTCAACATAATTTTCTAATTCAAATGGGAAAGAAGTGTTGAATTTATTAATTTGTATAATGCACACAAAAGTGAGCCAGGTGTGGTGGCACATGACTGTAATCCCAGCATCCTGGTGGCTGGGGCAGGAAGATCACTTCATATTCCAGGCCATCCTGTG
>RJWM01009504.1:49495-67442 GCA_004363535.1 Dasyprocta punctata
TTTTTTGCGGCACCGGGGATTGAACTCACAACCTCGCGCCTGCCAGGGCAGGCGCTTAAGGCACTGAGCCAAACTCCCGGCCCTGGTTTTTTGAGGCAGGGTCGCACTATGTAGCTCAGGCCGGCCTTGCACTCGCGTTGTAGCCCAAGCCGGCCTCGAACTCACAACGCTCCGCCTACCTCAGCCTCCCGAGTGCTGGAATTAAAGGCGTGCGCCACCACGCCCGGCTGTAAGCAACATTTTTGATGACTTAGAATTTTATTCTTTTTAAGAAGATTTCAGATACCTTGTTAGTCTATTTTTAGGGATAATCTAAATTTCATTGATTTCATCATGAGGTCAATTGAAATGGCCACAAAGTCTCCAGCTCAGTAAAATTATATTACTTACATCTTTAGATCATAAAGAATGTCAACCATAAATGTGTCAAACATATTGTGCTTTTTCAGTCCTCTAGTTAAATTCTATCATAGATTTTTTCATATTATTTAATAGTTTCTTTTATTTCTAGGAGAGAAAACTTTTTCCTTTTTTGTTATTGTTTACTCTACATATATTTTATTAACACTAATATGTACTCCACTTCTTCAGGAATGCCTTCCGTTGTTTCTTATGCTTGTCTCCTTCAAAAGTGCCTTTAGTGTGTTCAAGTGCTTGAGCTCCATGTTTTTTTTATTCTTTCTTAAATTATCCTGTGATATTTTCTTTTTTATTATTGATTATTGTCTGAAGTCATTTTCTCCACTCTTCATTTGCTGGATTTCTTTCTATCAACATGCATATAGACACATTGTAGAATAATTTAAGACTTCAGTTTCGTTATTAAAATATGCATCTTGTCCAGCCTCAAACCATCTCCAGTTCTATAATTTCTATTATACCTAATTATTTAGATATTAAATTGTTTATCTAAAGTAAATTCTCCATGTTTTGCTTTATTCTTATTTATGTACATTACCATTACCATTATAATTAGGATGATTAAGGTATAGATATTATGAAAGATGAAGTTTTATCTCTCTCTTCTTTTCCTCTCTCTTCCATTTTTTATACATGCAAATAAAGTTGTATAACATATTTTACTAAACATTAAAGGTTTACATGACTACAGATGATAATCACAGATAAGCCTATAGTAAATTATACAGTAATTTCAGGCCAACAATTTGTACAACTTTTTGTTGTGCATGGAGCTCAAAATTTTCTAAAATTAGGTTTCTGGTTCCTTTCCCTTTTTTATTTGTTTATTTTGTTTTACTTACTTTTTTAAGGGACTTAACAATTTTATAACTTGCTCTCATCTGAACTGGGTGCACTTTAAGAATGCAACTCTCTCTCTGGTGACCTTCTTTACCTATCTTTTCTCCAGAGATGTCTTTTTCCTTCTTGGTTTACTTCTTCATTCTAGCAATATTTCCAGTATCCTTTTGAGAAAATATATGAGAAATTAAATTTCCTGAACACTCTTATGTGTGAAAATACCTTTATTTTGCATTCACAAAATTAATAGCTTTATTAGGCACAGAATTATAGCTTAATATGTCTCAATTTAGAATTATAAAAATATTTTTATTGTTTTACACATTTAGCACCCAATTAGGAATTTAAATGAATTATAATTTCTCAGTGTTTGTGACTTACATTATTTTATTTCTTTTATAAAATTTTGCAAGTGCTTTGAGAAAGAGAACCACGTTACTGCTTGAGCTGGGAGCAGGTTTGATATCATGTAGCTGGTGCTGGTGTTTTAGGCATGTAAAATGCAAGAGTCATAAGGTCATGGTGGCTTTCACACAGATCCCAAAAGAAGGTCTGACAGGCCAATAATGAAAATGCTAATAGGTGAATAGTGAAACTGTGTGACTGAAGGTTAGGATGCTTTGGAGACCTCAGGAAGTTGGGAGATCCCAGGAATATGGACCTTCTTGTGAGGTAAGCAGCAGGCAGTGATCAGTCAGCCAAAGACAGAGGTCATGTGGGCTGCAATTCGCACTACTTTAGATCTACATTCTCATATCACCACAACTTCCCTCAGTGTTGGAAATGGAATCACAGGATTTAATATTTCCTCTTCCACATTTTGGTCTTACTTTGATCTGATTAATTTCTATTTGTCTAGTTCTTCTTTTATGAATGAGAATATTCACCCTGTGTCATGGCATGTTAGAAATATTTAACTTTGTTTTTAAATTTTATAAGTGCTCAAGCCAAGAGTTTGCCTTGAGTCTCAGAGGTGGCCATGCTCTTGGACTCTTTGGGATTATTGTAGCTGTTAAGACTTTGGTGACCCTTAGAGGTGGACTAAATACATTTTGCACTTGACACTTTTGAGGGCCAAGGGTAGAAATTTATGGTTTATGTTTAAAATGCTCTCCCACTGGAAGGTGATTGTATCATGGAGGCATTACACCTATCAGTGGGTTCATTCACTGATGAGTTCAGTAGTTAAATATGCTGTTAGAAGGTGGGACATAGCTGAAGGAGGCAAGTCACTGGAGAGTACCTTTGAGTGTTACATCGTAATCCCTGGCATTGACCTGAAAAGGAGAATATTGAGTACATGAAATGAGATGGTGACTGATTGCTAAAAGTTCTAATAATATAATTAGTCTATATATTTTAGGCTTACCACCCATTTCAACACTGAATTTGAGACACACGGAACATCCAAAATTTTGAATCATTTGAGAATTCTGTGGAATGAGTTGAGTAGTTTTGGAAATTTTTTCTTCTGCTAGCCTTTCTTTTTCTCTTTCTAAAAAATCTGTATTTGTTTCTAATATATTTGTGGATGTTCATCAGTTTCCTTCTTTTCAGGGGGCTGTGATGTTTCCTTGGGTTACCAGATGCTCTTTTTCTCTTGTTACACATCATTTCTTTTCCCAGTTGGCTCCATGGTGTTAATTTCTTCACAGTTCTTCTTAATTTATTCATCTTTGAACAGAGTGGTATTTGACTAGAATGGGTGTTTTTCATTGCATAAGGCCACTACATACACAATAGCATTTCTCTGACTTCAAATATATTGATATAGGAGAAAAGGACAGATGCCTCATCTCCTGGTTGTTAATATCCTGAGGACCATATGGCAGGAGACAGATGGTGGAGAGGTGCATCTTTGGCATCTTAGCTTCTTTAATGAAGCTCACTTGCAGTAACAAAACTTTAGAAAGTTTTCTTACTAATCTGACTCTTTGTGTATTAAAATTAAATCCTTCCAAATGCTGAGTTTGTCATTTTTAGAGATTCATATTATTTATTGGTTAGTTTTTTGTATTTATTCATTCTCAAATTTTAAGGAAAAGTTTGCTGAAAACTCATAGAATAATACTGTTGTAAACTAAGTTAAAATTTAAATACATATTATACCTATACATTATATATTTATGCATCTTTAAAATATGCATACATATTTAAATTGAAACTTTAAAACAAAAACAACTATTGAAAACCATAGCATGCTTAATTTACCTTTTTTGCAAAGAGAATTAAACCCAACATGAAATGCAATCATGTAGTCTAAGTATAGGAACCTATTTTTTTTTAAATCATAGCATACCATTTTAAGACCATTGACAGATGTTTCAGTCACTGAATCTGTTTTAAATTAGTTTGTGGATCTCCATCATAAAATTAAGTAAAAATCATATATGAAAGCATATTTTTATTATTTCATGTTTCTTTAAACATTAATGTGGCCCATCCTCCAACAGTATTTGATAGTTGTCGGACTTGTCAACTCTTTTGAATACTAATTTTAAAGAACTCAGATTCAAGGACACTTAAATTGAGTTTTTAGCACAGATAGTTGTTCAATGATTTTTTTCTGTATGGAAAAACCATTCCTCTTACTACTGTGTGATAGTAATGGATAATGCTGAATAGGAGGGAAAGCAGAAGATATGAGTATCAGATTAAGGTCAATATTTAATGCTAAATTTCTACTAAACTTTCTTCATTTATCTCAGGTATTCATATTATCACATATTCAAACCTTTTAAAGAATTAAATTTTTTTATTTTTATTTAGATTTCAGAGCTTCCTAAACTCTTTATAGTTGTTAAATGTACTAAAATTCTGATAGGTAGCATATTAAATAGTATATTTTTTCTTTCAACAATGTAAACTAACTGTTCCTTTAAGATTCTTCTTGATTCACATTTGAAAAAAAAACTTTGTATTTGAGCTTTTCATTTTTATTTTTTGTTTTGTTTTAAAGTAAAAAACAATATCTGTCTAGAAGACAAATAGAATAGATCAATTTAATCATTTTATTCAGGATACAATTGTCTCCTTAAATCCACCAAAATAAATTTTGAGTGATTATTTACTGAAACCTGATTACATCGGTTTTTTCTTACCAAACTATAATGAGATTCAGTATTCAATGTGGAGGCAAAAATATTTTAAAAACTTTACAGGGAGAAGCATTTTTCTTTCTTTTGACTTTATTGGCAATAAATTCCGGTTCATATGTTCAAATATTTGTTTTCATTATCTTTCCACCTTGTTTTATTGTGCATAAATTAAAAAGTTGTATCTTTTTAACGTATACAATATTGTGTTTTGAGATACATGTACATTGTGAGATATTTATGATAGTCAAGGTAATTAATATTGTTTTTAAAAGAATCAATTTTGTAGTTTGCTTTTGTGATTTAGTAATAAAATCTAAGGGAAACATTGATTCAAAATCATAATTATCTGCTGGCAATAAAAGGTAATGAACTACAATATATAATGCATCTTTAATAAAACTTAATTCAATTGTAGATAAAATATTTGTTTTTCCTAATACTTGTGATGTGACAGCAAGATAAATAGAAAACAGAATCTCTGAAGTCGGAAATGAATCTGACTTCTTCAATTTTGCAGCTGATAATTGGGCCCTGGAGAATTAAATTCATAGACATATTTTCTTCACCAGTGGTACCTGTCTCTTCCACCTTTTTTCTCTTAGCAGGCTTATAGTCAGAGTTTTTGACAGAAGCCCTGAGGACAAACACCTAAAAAAAGACAATAAAGCTAACTTTTGGGCTCAAAATGATCTGGGCTTCATTCAGTTAAGTTATTCTCTCAGGAATTGAATTATATTATGAAAGAAATTTCCATTTTGATTTGAAGAAGGAAAGTTGAATTTGAACTTAGATATTCCTCCTCAGTAATGGCTGTTTTTTTTCTCTTTAGAGAATATTTTAATACATTCTTTCAATATTCTACTGAAATTTTATCAGACCTTCCAATCAGAATGCCAAAGTTGCAAATTTATTGTGGTTTGGTATACTTTCTCAAAAAGAACAATGTTTCTGAACATCATAAATAGGTAGATACAGTGGTTGTGCTAGATCTCACAACAAGCAAACTATATCCTTCTCAGTTCCAAGAATAAGCAAATTTTAAAAAGACAAACAAAACTTGAGGAAAGTGTAGAAAAAACATACATTGTTAATTTGAATATAAAATAATAATCCTCGTTTATACAAAAGCTTGGCAATTTCTTGAAAAGTTAATATCTACTTTTCCAACTTAGAAATTCTACACCAAGTTTGTAGGAGAGAAAAGAAAATATAGCTAAAAAAACAGAACAAAACAAAAAAGATCTGTACAAGAATTCATTATGCATTAAAAGCAAATAAAAAGGAAATCTATAACAGATATTGCTGATTAGTTTGTACATGTTTTATGCTATAGCCTCATCTCTTGCATTCACAGTCAACAATTCATTCATCATGAAGATTGAAGTGGATGGGAGTTTTGATGAACTTGCTTAGAAATAACAATTTTATACTGAGACTATTTACTTGGAAATGTCTTGTGCTTTTAAGTCATACCCATTTTCCAATTTGCAATGTACAGTCTCTATCAGTGATAACATAAAGATTTATAAATCTGTACAGATGCAGTTGATCTATATTTTTAATATTACATGGGAGAAATCCCAGTTTCAACAACAAAGTAAAAGCAAACAGGCAAGGTAGTTTAACTGCTTTGATTCAAACAACATCCCTCAGAGGAATTGTCTCAGGATTTTTATTTTTAAATAAGAAAGCTTTACGTTAATTAAATATTTTTTTCACACTTCGATGTTTCATTTTTTACAAGGAGATTGTTGGAAACCTTGTTAAGGTAACTCCTCCATTTGAAATGTAACTGTAAAAACGTAATCAATAAATCAGTGAAGTGTTAGTGATTTTCTGTAATTAGTAGTTCTGTACCAGGAGCTATTAGTAAGTTAGGCTAAATGACAAAATAGTTTCTGCACTCATAATTAGTTAATATTATCTTTAAAAGAGATGATCAATATACTCTATGGGGATATACTGTATATATTATGATGCAGTATATGTTTCATAAAATTTATGCTATAAATCAGTAATTTCAATAGTATGGATAGCTAAGTAGTACTTCAAGGAAAATAGCTCTGATGTGTTTTACAGTACAGATTGAAGAATTGCTGAGGGGGAATGTAGAAAAATGGTTAACTTTTGGTTTGACAAGGAAGAGGACATAATCATTTCAACAACTACAACAACAAAAAGAACACCATGAAAATAGGTACAGGAATGATATGTTGGTGCACTAATGAGATATCAGAACTTTATGAATCTAAAAGTTAACGAAAGTGAGCAATGCAGGCTTCATACCCCAAGATTCCTCATTCACAACACCATTAATGAGGCAGAGCTGTTAATTATTAATTGTACAGGGAAGTATTTTTATTGAAATGTAAAACTGGCTTATGCTCATGAAATCACTAAGATTTCTAAACAAATATAATAACTTTAAATTTAGACTGCAAGTGGGAACATAAAATGATACAATCACAATATTTGTGACTCATAACAGTAAAAATGATGTGCCTATGGTTTGGCTCTTAATGTTAGATAAATCTATTTACTGATTTTAAAAAATGCACTTACAAAATCTTAAGGATAATAAGAATAATTTCTACATTTTTTCACACACCTAACTTTAAAATTATGTTTTTATCACCAGAAAAATTTGATGGTCTAGTTTGGAAAAATAAGTTGGAATATGTAGCATTTATTTGAAAAGCAAAAAAGCTTCCTTTAAATCTATTCCCAGTAAGCAGCAAATTATGAGTAAAAGAATACACAAAAATGAAACTGAACATTTTACTTCATAGGTGGGAATTCTTAATGGTGCATGGTAAAATGATAGTGATTTCACAAATGGAATAGCTTTCAACAAGACTGAATGATATAGCTCTAATAATAAATCACATGTATGACTTATTTTGTATAAGAAAATCTTCACAAAATATAGAAGATGGAAAAAAAGATAGGAAAAAGGAAATGTATGAATGCTCTCATGGGAATTTTTCATAGACTAAGCTCAGGAGAGAGAAAGTCGGGAGTGTACCAATATTAAAGAATATGGTCCATACACTTTTCCAAAAAGCACTGGCTTATTTTTGCCCTAAACATAAAGATGTCTAGAAAATATAGTTGAACTTTGTGACTACGAAAGGATGGTTATAGGTTCTGTTTACCTAAGACAGACTTTATGCTCCTGTTAATTTCCATAGGTAGTTCGGGATATTGTCAGAAAATGAGCAAAAGGAGTACAATTATGTCTCATTTTAGCTTTCTTTTTATAAAAAGCACAGAGCTATGTTTCTTAATATAATGGTCAGTATATTAAAAATAATCAGGGCTTGAGAAGGATTCAGTATGAAAAGCAGCCTATTTAAATGCAAATATAAGTTAACATGTCAGACTGACCTTTGATATAAAGCAGATGTACATTCTTAGTGATTATTATAGTATATCAACTGTTCAGAAGCAGTCATTTGGTTTACTTTTAAATCAATTTTTTAAAAAACTGAATCACTAATTATTATTAAGCTTAAAGTCTCTGGCACAAAGATTTCTTTCCGAAGGTCACATAAAAATATAAAATTCAAAAAAGAATGTACTGTCTTGTAAAAAAAATAATTTTAAATACCCAACTGTCTAGACAAGATAAATCAAGCACCAACTGTTTGCATTTTAAGAGACTCCTAGAAAGCAGCTGTTAAGGTTGTCTTTGCTGAAATTCATCCTGAAATGTTCCTGTCAGCATTACAGTGGTGATAGGTAGTGAGATCTTGAAGAGCTAATGAGGTGATTGGGGTCTAACCTCATGAATGGATTAAATCTGTTTTGGAGACAGGGTAGGACTTTTAAGATGGATTAGCTCTCTGAGGAGTGACTGAAGTCTTCACAGACTGAATTAATTACCAAGAGAGCAGGTTGCCTTCGATGTTCTGGGTTTTCTGCAGGTACAAGTGCTTCTGCTATGTGATGTCATCTACCATGAAGCTCTTAGCAGATCCTGAGAAAGTGATGGCAACATGCTGTTGGGCCCCCAGAATAGTAGGCTAAGTAAGCCTCTTGTCTTTATAAATATACTAGATTATAAAGTCTAAACTGGCCTCACATTTTGTATTACAGGGTCATTAAAGGATTGCAATGCTGTCCTGTATGCGCCCTTGAAGTATGACTCTTTTCAAAGCAGATGGATCGAATGTGATTTGTTTGTTCTATGTCTGAAAAAGATTTCAGATTTGAATCTCCTCATGGAAAAACAAAATTTGCTGCAGCAGATTAACTGAAGCATTAATTTTCTTATAGTTAATACCATGAATAAAAAGAAAATGAGTAAATACTGTATAGTTAGGCAGTGTAAAATTGAAAGCAAAATTTATTTTTAAAAATCTCAAATTTATTTCATTAGCATATGTTTGCCATACATAATGATTGCATTTATTTTGGAGAATTGCTGCATACACATACTGAACTTGATTGCTTTTACTCCTTTTTCCTTATGGTCCTCACTGCCCAAACCTCAATTCTGCTTCCCATTTACAAAACTTGATCTCCTCTTTTCCTAAAATCTATTTCATTTTGCTCTTTAAATTATTTATTTTGGGTGTTCTAATATAAGAGGAAACATGCAACATTTAACCTTCTGTGTCTAATTTATTTTACAAAGCACCATGGTCCTGTGATATGTCTTTTTTTTCTTTTTTTTTTTACCCGAGAAGCATTTTATTGGAGAGGAACAAGTAGGAAAAGTGAGATAATGATAGAGGTACCAAACACCCAGTTGTGCGTGAAATGTCATTGCAGCTTCCACCAGCTGGGTCTCCAGGCTGGATGCTGCTTGCTGTTTTACTTGACTGCTGGCTTAGGACACAGTGAAGTTTAGGAAGACAGGGAGGACACTGAAGTAGTAGTTGATGTAAGGTCTCCCTTGTCTTGAAAATAGGATAGGGCTCATTTTAAGTCCTGACGTAGTTCAATTTCTTGCTCTAGTTGCTTTAGTCTTGCTTTAGGTTCATTTTGCAAATGAATCTTCAAAGAATCCACAGCCAAAAAGTGAAGCCGCAATTTATTCATAGGTTGATTCTGAAGTAGTGTCATCTAAGAGTTTTTGCTGAATCAAATGAAGTTCGTCTGATATATTTTCAAATAAGTCATTAAGAAGTCCTACTTTTGTCCTCTCTGGATTTCTTTCTTTACTGATTCCATATCAAAATTTCTATCATTATCAAGTGGATCTTGGTTCTCACATGTCACCAGCACTGAAGAATATAACATGAGCAGCTATGTTCTCTGACTGGGCAAAGTGTAGCACATGACAGTCGGTAACTTTGGGACAGAGTGCACATCCTTTTCTGCAACCCGAAAGACACCAGTAGGGAGAGGAACCCGGTTCCGCGCACACTGGTTCCAGCAGCGAAAGTCACTGAGACAGGGTCGCCTGGGCCAAGGCTAACCACGGTAGTGGGCAGACAGAGCGCCACATACATCCATTTTCATGCAAATGACTAACACCTATCCTCTACACTAAATACCCCATTTTCTTTATCCGTTCATCTGTTAATTGACACACTGGTTGCTTCCATTGTGTGCTTTTGTGAAACAAAATACAGGAAACTCGGGTATGCATTCGTCAGTGTGATGTGATGGCAAAAATCCTTTCAGAAAGATACCCAGAAGTATGACTGGGTGACACAGGATTTCTGATTTTAAGGAATGAGGAATCTCCGTAGTGATTTACCTGATGGTTGTATGAGTTTGCACTCCCAACAAAAATGTGTAAGTGTTCCTTTTCCTCCACGACCTCACTAGCATGTACTATTTCTTTTGTCTTTACTGATAGCCATTGATCCTAGAGTAAGAGGGAGACTCAGTGTTGTTTTCATTTGCATTTCTCTCGTGGAAAAGATGATGGGCATTGTTTATGGACTCACTGGATATGTATGCTTCTTTTGAGAAGTCTGTTCCTTTCACTTGTCCATTTTTTGATTGTGTCTTTTTATTCTGGAGTTTCCTGGTTTTTGAGTTGCTTATACATTCTAAATATTAGCAGCCAGTAAAATTTCTTTCCAACTCTGTGAGTTTCCTCTTTGCCCTGTTCAATTTTTCTTTAATGTGCAGAAGTTTTCTTAATGTAATACAATTCTCTTTGCTCATTCTTCACGTTATTTGTTGAGTATTGAGATTCTGTTCAGAAAGTCCTTTCCTTTTTGAGTTTTACCTACTTTAGTTTTTCAGTAAATTCAGTGTTTCTGCTTAATACCTAGGTCTTTGATCCATTTTGATTTGATTATAGTACTAAATGAGAGATACAGGTGCACATTTATTCTTCTGTATGCAAATAACTACTCTTCCTAGGCTATTTATTCTCCAGCACATTCATTTGCCCTTGTTGTCAAAACTCAGATCGCTGAAGGTACATGGGGGTGTTGCAATTATATTGCGTTGGTCAACAAATCTATTTTTAGGTCAGAATAATTTGTTTTATTTTTACTGTACCTTTATAGTCTAATTTGAAATATGGTAATATAATTCCTCTTACTTTGCTGTTTTTCCTCAGGGTTTCCTTGACAAGTTTAGGCTTCTGTTTCCATGGAAATTTTAAGATGTTTTTTTCTAGTTCTGGTATGTTGATGGCATTTTGTTTGAAATTTTATTACATGTATGTATTATTATTGGTAATATGTTCATTTTGATAGTATTGATTCTACCTGTCCAGGAACAGGGGATAACTTGCCATTTTTTAATGTGTTCTCCCATCAGTTTTTTCAGAGTACTATGCTGTTTGTTATAGAAGATTTTCAAATACTTGACTGAGTTATTTCATAGATATTCGAGGTTTTTACTTTCTAAAATTGTGGTGAATGCAATTGTTTTCTTGATTTCACTCTAAGTGAGCTTATGTTGTTGTACAGTAATACTATTGATTTTTGTATGTTACTTTGGTATCCCGTGAGTTTACTAAATTTGTTTTCTAGCTCTATAAGTGGCAAATAATGATAATGTGACTATTTATTTTTCCAGTCATATCTTATTTATTTATTTATTTCCAGGTGCTTAATTGTTCTGGCTAAAGATTCAAATACTAAAGTGAATGGAACTTTAGAGTGAACCTTTTGACTTGTTCTTGATTTTAGAAGGAACACTTTCAGTTTTTTTATACGTCATGATACTGGCCGTGAGTTTTTTGTTTATTTGTTTTTTTAAATCAGCTTGAGGGAAGGTCCTTCTATATGTATTTTCATCAGGGATTTTTTAAAATTGTAAATGAATGTTCATTGTGTTACAAGCTTTTTCTGCATCTGCTGAGATGATCATGTAGTTGTTATCATTATTTCTGTTTATGCTGTGTATTACATTTATTTATATATTTATCCCTGAGATGAACCTGATTTGGCATAATGTATGATAGTTTTACTGCTTTATTGTATTCTGTTTAGCAGTGTCTTGTTGAGAATTTTTCCATCTTTGTTCATTAAGAAACAAGGCCTGCAGTTTTGTTTTTGTTGCTGTTGAGTCCTTGAATTGTTTTAGTATCAGGTTTATGCCACCTTCAAGGAGTGACTCGGTAGTGTCAATTTCCTTTTGACTTTATGAAAAGTTTGAGGAATATTGGTTTAAGTTCACCCCTAAGTTCTGGTAAAATTTAGGCGTAAACTCATCAGGTTCTGTGTTTTAATTACTACTTCTATTTCATTGACTTCTATTTGTCTGCTCAACATTCTTACATTTTCTTAGTTCAATTTCAAAATGTGTATGTATCTAGTAATTTGTTTCATGTAAATTCTACAATTTATTGAAATAAAGTTTCCACAGTAGTTGCTTATAATCTTCTGAATATCAGTAGTTTTCATGGTGATTTTGACTTCTTCATTTTTATTTGTGTCAGTGTGTCTTCTTTTTTCTCATACATTTGGATATTTAGCTAATGTAGACATTCACACCTATAAACTTCCCTCTTAGAACTGATGTCATTGTGCTCCATGAGTTTTGTTATGTTATAGTGCCATTATCACTTTGTTTATGAATTTTTAGTTATCGTCATGATTTCTCTGATCCATTGATTATTAAAATGTATGTTATTTAATTTCCACATGTTTAGTTTATTTCCATTGTTTCCTTTCTATTTTAAAAAATATAAAAGAATATGATCCATAACTTTCATCAACATGAAAAATTTACAGTTCAATGAAAACAATTGTGTGCAAGAAAATATTGAAGGCCATAATTTAATTATGGGGAGAAAATAATTTCACAAGAAACAAAATAGGAAAACCAAAATTAAAGAATTATGATATATTATAATAAAGTAGTAAAATTTATTCAAAGATAAATCATACAACATAAAATAATGCCATTAAAAATTTATGCTTGACAGACATATTGCTATCAATGTATTATTATTTTAAACTTATAATCCTGCTCTTACATATATATATATTCATGATACCTTACAAACAGAAAATAATACAACCTAACTGATATATAAGCAAATGACAAAAAGAGATGTTTCAAAAAATTCAAACTTGAGAATGATTAATAAACATGTGAAATGCCTATTCATCTTAGAAAAACATAACCAACATTAGTCATCAGGTAAATGGAATTAAAATATCAACATTTTTTAAAGTCTGAAAGTTTAAAGTTTTGAACAATATGAAAAACAGAAAAAACATCTATTACAGGCAAAGGAAATTTTAAAAGTGTTTTAGGAAAAAATCTCACATTCTTATAAAACAAAAGACATTCATAAAGTAACTATTAATAAAAGATAATTAATAAGTACTTTTGGCCTCTATTTCCCCCATCTCTGTCTCTGTCTCTGTCTCTGTCTATCTAATACATATATGTGTAGGGGTGGGGATTTAGCTCAGCAGCGTAAGCACCTGCCTGGCAAGCGGAGGATCATGAGTTCAATCCCCAGTACCAAAAAAACAAACAAACAAAAAAACAAACAACAACAACCATATATACATATATATTTTTTATTACTCATCCATATACATGTGCATGTATATAGACATATGTATTTATAGTAAGAAATGTAAATGACTCAAAATTCCAGTGTTTGGCAGACAAATGGAGTATTGCTTATGATAAATACTATAAATCATAGGCTCATACAAAAACATTTAATACTTCTGTATCGGGTAATATGCTATGTACCCCCAAGTCCTCATATAATTTTGATGGGGCTATTGGTTTGTTATGGGTTTGTTGTCTGGCAATGTGGGTGCTGTGCCCACCCAGGGGTGGAGCCGACATACAGTGTAAGGGAAGGCGGGTCTTCCTCTTGCTGGCTTCCTCTTTTGCCTCTCTCTCACCAGCGTGCCTTGTGGCTTGCAGCCACCATTAACTGTAGCCCCGCCACCCCAGGCTGACTTGGAGTCAACTAATGGACTGAAATTCCCGAGAAACTGTAAGAATAAACCTTTCCTTCCCTAATTTTGGGTGTCAGGTATTTTGTCTCGGCAACGAGTAAAAAGTAACCAAGTCAACTTCTAAAGAACAAAAGTATTTATGGAAGAGAAAGATTCCGGGGAAATGCACAAACATGTGACATTTATAAATATCACATATCTAAAAATAAGCAATACCGTTTTACTGAAACCTGCACGTGTTCAAAAATTAGAAATAACAGTAGAATTATTGTTAAAATCTCAGCATCCCTGTATAGTGGAGCTGGGGAAATAAGTAAGATTAGAAAGAAATAAACCATACTTGGAGCTTTGAGAACAATTGCCATGCTATTTTTGTTTTTATAAAGGATATTCATACACTTTAAGCAGCCATGAATGAAATTAACCCGTTTGAAAAATATCCTTAACTCTTGTTTTATGAGGATAGGGAGACCTCTGCTTATGGAAGTTCATGAAGATTTCCTTTCTAACATACAACCTGTTTAACTTTCATTCTTATTCTTTGCGTGTTTAGAAACATTGTATATTCTTCCAGGAGAACAAATTGTTAGACAAAAGTTGCAAATTGAGTAAGAACTCTTTCTAAATATTTTATTTAATTCACCTAATGTTTTAAAAATGTTTTGTTTCAATTGTTTCTATCAAATCCTCACATTTCTATTTTGAGGTTTTCAATTTCGAGGTCTAATTTCTATCAGTCTTTATTTTTACATATGCCTCTTCAGTATTTATTCAGTATGCATTGTAAGTAAGTTCTAATTTTGGAGCAATTTTAGGTCTACAGGAAATTCAAAGGCAGTCCAGAGTTTTGCTGTACATAAGCACCTTCTGTCCCTACACACGCCTAACTTCCCTTACTATCTACATCAGTTACTAAGTGGTGCATGTTTTGTAATTAATGACATATTCTGCATGACAACTTACATTAAACGTCACTATTAGTGTACACTCTACTGTTTTGCATGACATGTATCATCTATCATGGCACATAGAGAATATTATCCTAAAAGTTCTCAGTATTCCGCCTATTCATCCCTCTCACATAACACCTGGCAAACACAGACCTTTACACTGCTTCCAGTTTTCTTCTTTTCCAGAAAATCGTATAATTGGAACCATAAACAATGCCTGTTTTTCAATTTATTTTCTTTCATTTAATGAAACATCTTGAAATACTCGTCTGATTTGTGAATGGTTTAATAGGACATTTCTTTATAGTCTGAAAAATACTCCATAGTCCAAAGTGTTTTTGTTTTTGTTTTTGTTTTTGTCTTTCACATTCACCTGGTGAAACATGTCTTGGCTGTTTTCAAATTATGGCAATTATGTATAAAGGTGCTATAAACAGTAATGTGTAGATTTTGTGTGGACATAGGTTTTAGACTCATTTGATTAAATTCTAAAAAGGGGAATCTTTTGAACTATATGGTGAGAATATGTGTAGTTTTCAAAGCAACTGCAAAGTAAATAGTCTTCCAGTGCCATTTTGTATTCCCGACAGCAATGAATGAGAGTTTGTTCCACATCATTGCCACTATCATTGCCACCAAAATTTTAGCTTTTAATGATTTCAAGTGCTGTATAGTACTATGGTACCATTTTTTTTTTCTTTTTCTTTTTTTGTGGCTCCAGGGATTGAACTCACAACCTCACACCTGCCAGTGTACCTGCCAGTGTAGGCGCTTAAACCACTGGGCCAAACTCCCAGCTCTGGTTTTCTAAGGCAGGGTCGCACTATGTAGCTCAGTCCGGTCTTGCGCTTGGTTGTAGCTCAAGGTGGCCTGGAACTCACAAAGCTCCTCCTACCTCAGCCTCCCCAGTGCTGGGATTAAAGGCGTGCGCCACCACGCCCAGTTTTATGGCACCATTTTAATTTGGAACTCTAAATGAATTACAATATTATAATATGGAATTTTTAAAAATATTTATTAATTTATTTATGTATTTGATACCGGGGATCAAACTCATGATCTTGCACTTACCAGGCAGGCACTTGTGCCTTTGAGCTGTATCTCTGGCCTCTAGAGCATATTTTCTTGTACCTATTTGCTATCTATATTTTTGGGTGCTCTTTGTTCACATTTTTTGCTCTTTTATTATTAAAGTTGCTCACTTTAATATTGTATTAAAATAATTACTGATGTATCTGGGACACTGGTTCTTTATCAGATCCATCTTTTCTCAACATGTTCTCCCAAATTTTGGCCTGTTTTATCCTGTTGGTATTGTATTTTACGGAGAAAGAATTTTTAAATTTAATGTCTTGCAGTTCATCAAATATTTTTTGCTTTTCTGAATCCCACTTTGATATATGTAACAAAATTCATCAAGTCTAGATTAGCACTTATGCCATTTTTCAGGATTCCTACATTTTTATGTTTTACGTTTAATACTATCAGCCATTTTGAGTTAATTAATGTGAAGAATATCAAGGACTGCATCTAGCTTATTTTTTCTTGTGGCCTCTATTTTTCCTAGCACCATATTTTGAAATCCAATATTTAGGTGAAAGCTGGTTAATGTTTATTGTACTCTTTTGGTCCAAAATAACTTTTTCTCACTTTTAAATTATACATATATTCCAAGATTTGTTTGACAGTAGACCAGAGAAGTGAACAAAGTTAGAAGAGGGAACATAGAACATATAATATATGAAATGCTGGAGAAAAATTTTCCACTGATGAAACACAAGCAAAATCTGAATAAAAATGAAATCAAAGGGCTAAACACCTTGATACATTGTGATATGCTTTATAATGCCTAATATAATTACAGGATTTATTATGGTAATTATTACATATTAGATTTTTTATTAGGCAACATTTTCAAAATATACTCAAGAAGATAACAGAAAAGTTTTCATTTTCATAGAAGAGCCATTCTTAATTTCAAATCTAAAAATATCCAAAATGTATTTTAAATGTGGGATAAATGAATAATGTTTAATTATGTAACAACTGAGTAATCATAAGCTGTGCAAAATACATCTTAAAATACAACAGAATTATTCAGCAAAATGAAAAAAAGTTGACTAATTTGTTGTCAACAAAGAGTCAAAAATGCAGATTCATATATATATATATATATATATATATCAGTCTAAATTGAATCTGATTTTTAGAATACATGTAAAAGTGTTCAATTTCACTGCTGAAAGATGGAGATTGCCTGATTAGTTTTGGAGGAAGAACAACTTCAATTTATTTTCAAGGGAAACATAAAAATATTTTTAAAAGATTAAAAACAAAAGATTGAAAAAGAAATACCAGAAACAAATGCATAAGCAGGTGCATCAGTTTTAATTTTAAGCAACATAAAATAAGATAATAAATATCTATACATCTGAAACAACTTGACTTTTATAACTACCTTTTAAATATTTCATTACATAAAATATAATTTAAAATCATAACATGAATTCATTATCAAGTAAAAATTTAAATTCTTGATTTAGAGATTTCTGAAAATGTGTCATTAAATGTATACTCAAACCAAACATGGTGGTTCATGCTTGTGATCCCAACCACTTGGGAGGCTGAGGCAGGTGGATTCTTGTAAGTTCAGGGTCGGCTTGGAGTATATAGTGAGATTCTGATTCAGAAAACAAAACAAAACAAAACAAAACAAAACAAAACAAAAAATACGTTTGTGTGCCCTCAAAATTGTAGGCATACTGTACACAATTTTTAAAATTGTTTTAAATACACAAATAGCAATTAACTATTATCCTGTTTTCTTGCATTTCATTGCTTGTCATAGATGTAGAATAGGCTTGACTGGATTTTGTTCTGCAACAACTGATTTTGTCTACGAAGTTTCTGGGTACTCAATTTTTCAAGTCACTTTGTTTTTAAAGGACATGTTACCATTGTCTCATAAATGATAATTTAGTTAAGTAAATAACTTTAAGTTTGAAGTGATTTATTTTCCCTTCATGATTTTGAAATTATTTATCCTTTACATTCTTATACTTGCTTTATTTCATCATGTGGTTTCTCAGTAAGAAAAAGAAGAAATTGGAATTTTAAATTTTTATTTATTCACTTTTTCTAGTTTATTAGTACATGTGCGCAGCACACAATCATAACACATCTTGTGTGGAGTCAGTGTGTGCACAGGACACAGCTGTGTTCCTTTTTTTTTTTTTTTAACTAGGAATTGAACTCACAACCTCACACCTGCCAGACAGGTGCCTAAGCC
>RJWM01009505.1:0-25000 GCA_004363535.1 Dasyprocta punctata
AAAAAGAAAAAGAAAAAGAGTTAGAAATTACTGAGCCAGGTATAGTGGCGAATTTCTGTAATCCCAGCACTCAGGAAGCTGAGGCAGGAGGATTGCCATATATTTAAGCTGAAATTCTATCTAAAAAGAGAGACTGAGAGAGAGAGACAGAGAAGTAAACAGCAGACAAGAAAAGAGTTAACCAGCCTGCTTTTACTTTATCCACAGTGAAACTGCTAACTAGTGCTATGCAATCTCTTTTTCCTGTTCTAGATGATGAATCAAGGATGTGTAAAGTGCTTCCGCTGCTTACTAAAGTAAGCACTTACGCAGTTGAGATGTGTGAGTTGCACAAACTGCTGTTTCATAGAACACCATCTTTTGCTTGTTTTGTGGGCCAGTCTTACCATGTAGTCCAGGCTGGCCTTGAATTTGGATCCTCCTGCCTCAGCCTTGCAGAGAGCTGGCATCACAGGTGTGATCCCTTCATCGCTGTTTCTTTCAGTAGTGGGCACTGATCCTAGGGCTTTTTGCACTGAGCTACATCTTCAGCCCTTTTACATTTTGAGATAGGCTCTCACTGCTAAATCAGTAAATTGCCCAGCCAGGGTTAGAACTTGCAGTTCTCCCACTTCAGCCTTCCAGAGGGCTGGGATTCCAGGTGTGCTCCACTGTGCACAGTCTCTTAATAACTGTTCATGCACCTCAGGACCACAGGCTGCCAGGTGTGCACCACCACACCTGAAATGCCTGCGCTCAGGAAGCTGAGGCAGGAAGATTGCCGCAAGTTTGAGACCAGCCTGGGTCACACATCATAGTGAGTTCAAGGCCAGCCTGAACTACATAGCGAGACCTTGTCTCAAAACAAACAAAAAACCCTCCATGATGTTAAGTGAAATAAATCAAGCCACACATGCTTAAATATAGCATGGCTGCTTTTACATGAATAATCCAAAATGTAAATAAAGAGAAAAAGATAGATAATAGCAAACAGGTAGTTTTTTTTTCTTTTTACAAAAGGGAAGGGGACTAAGAGCTAGGAGGTGGGAGAGGAGGCAAAGAGGATAAAGGAGTTAGGATGCATTACTACGTGCACCCACTCTCCATTATGTATGTGATTATGTGCTACAAACGTAAACTAATAAAAATTTTAAAAAGTTGACATATATGCAGGGCATGGTGATGCACGCCTGTCATCCCAGACTGCTGAGGCAGGAGGATTGCTGGGAGTTCAAGGCCAGCCCGGGTTACATAGTGAGTTCAAGTCCAGCCTGAATTACCGAATAAGACCTTGTCTCAAAAAACCAAAAGAAAAGTTTATGTAAAGGAATCCTGAGACCAAAAAGCTTGAGATACACTGCTTTGTGTGCAACAATCTCCACTATACAGACGAGGAAACTACCACTTCACTTTTGTATTGGTTCCTGAAGATTTAGGATGGGTTCAAGCATACAAGGTCAGTATAGTGCCCGGTATTGTACCCAAATCGCCTTACTCCAGGGGAGAATATCTTTGCCAAATCTTTAAACAGATGATGAAAAGACTTTTCTTTTTTTGAGACGGTCTGGCTATGCAGTTCCCACTGTCTTTGAACCACTATGTCTCACAGAGATTCTCCTGCCTCAGCCTCCCGAGTGCTGGGATGACGGGTGTGCGCCACCACGTCCAGCAGACGACATTCTGATCATTCTGATGCCCGAAGTCTCGCGCATATTTCACGGCTCTCTAGCTTGTTAACTACCTGCGCGATCCTTCTTTGCGTTAGTTTCGGCAAGGCACTAAGTTCCTGGGCCCTCAGTCTGGTTTTCGCTGACGATCTGTAGCTTCCGGATTCCGAGCTCCGCTGGGGAACTGCAACTCACGGGGTTCAAATTGGGGCTCTCTAGGGATTTACTGAGGCTCTAGGAATGTGGGCGTTCTCCTCAAGAACTGAACGACCACACACTGCCTTTTGCAGAACTGACCAACAATGACAGCCCTGTGGCCGGCACCCACTCACAGACGCTGAATGACGTGCCCCAGACGCTGATTGGCTGCAACCACGGCGGCGGGCAGGCGACGCGGCCCTGGATTGGACGCCAGCACCCTACCGCCCTCCCCCCATTCGTGTCCACTCTCCCGCGCGGGGTGTGAGTGGAGACTATGGCTCCACTCCAGCCTCAGCCCGGGAGGGGCATAGCCACGCCTCCAGGAGCTCATAGCCACTGAGACCCAGAGCCTGCGGGGGCGGGCCTCCAGGGCGGCGTGGATTGGCTGGTTGGGAACCGTCTCCCGTCGTGCACTGGGGCGCCGGCGCCTCACCCGGAAGGAGAAGTCTGGTCTCTGGTTGTAAGGTGTTGTCGGCTGGGCAGTCGGCGCTGCTCTCAGGTGAGTGGGTGTGGGCGGGGCCCCGAGGACTGGGGGCTGCTGACAGGCTAGAGGTCGTGGGCCCTTGGGTGATGGCCTCTCTTGACACCCTAGGGAAGGGGCTGTCTCACACCTGTGATGAAGGTGAGGGCTTGCAGGGGCTCCTAGAAAAGAAACCTAGCTTTGCAGTTTACTTTGTGAGTGTAAGGAATCTTTCCTTCCCATTCCCAACCTTTATCAGGAAAGGGCTAAGGAAGGCAACGGGGGCCCCTAGCTCGTTAGGAATGGGGGAGCTAGCCGCGCATGGTGGTGCACGCCTTTAATCCCAGCGTTTGGGAGGCTGAGGCGGGAGGATCGTTGTGAGTTCCAGACCAGCCTGGGCTACAAAATGAGTTCACGGCCAGCCTGAACTGCATAGCGAGACCCTGTCTCAAAAAATAGGGCCGGGGATTTAGCTCAGTGGTCTAACCGCCTGTCTGGTAGGCGGAAGGTTGTGAGTTCGATCGCTGATACAAAAAAAAAAAAAAAAAAAAGGGAGCTGAGTGGCTGTAGTTAAGAGTTTGGGGAAATTTCCCTAAATGACTAGATTGCGGGTAATGGCGAATGCTGTACGTGCCCACAGGAGACGTGCTTGTTTGTGGGAGCCTTTGTTACCTCCCGAGTGGAAGGAAGAGCGAGTTACAGTTGGGTAAAAAAAAACATGAAACAGAGCTGCGTGGTTGAAATCACACAGCTTGCCAGACAGGGAATTCCTCTACCACCTGTGGGTGTTTAGGAAGAAGAGCTGTTTGTTTTGATACTGAGCATCTAATTCAGCCTTCGCCTTGAGCCACGTCCCCAGACCTGGTTGTCTTTTGAGACAGGGTCTCACCGAGTCATTGAGGTCACCAGGCTGGGCCCGAACTTACCATCCTTCTTGCCTGGCCCTCTCAGAATGCTGGACCCATAGGCGTGCGCCCCCACGCCTGGTTGAATTTGTTAAGATTTTGAAAAGCTTTGAAACTAACCTACTCTGTAAACAGAAAACAACTGGGTTCTCACTCACAGCTATTGGTGCTAGTACAGGTAGAGAGAAAAAAAAAATGGTACCTTCCTTGTGATCAAAAGGGCTGGGCAGCCGGGCGTGGTGGCGCACGCCTTTAATGCCAGCACTCGGGAGGCTGAGGTAGGAGGAGCGTTGTGAGTTCGAGGCCGGCTTGGGCTACGACGCAAGCGCAAGGCTGGCCTGAGCTACATAGTGCGACCCTGCCTCAAAAAACAAAAACAAAAACAAAAACAAAAAAACCAAAAACAAACAAACAAAAAAAACTAGGCCTGGGAGTTTGGCTCAGTGGCTTAAACACCTGCCCTGGCAGGTGTGAGGTTGTGAGTTCAATCCCCAGTGCTGCAAAAAAAAAAAAAAAAAAAAAAAGGGCTGGGCAAATAGCCCCAAGTAAATTGTGAAGGTAGGGGATTTCTGATTCTATCCTTTGTATGCTGCTGACATGATACAGCTAAAGAACCTCCTGGTCCTCCTATGGCAGAACTGAGCCTTATTTTCTTCTGGGAAATGTCTGTGTAAAGGAAGGTGATGGAGAATAGTAGCTGCTAGAAATTATTACCTGGAGTGTGGCTTTTTGTGTTTGTTCCTGTTTTAAATGAAAGTTACAACCAAAACTTTCTCGATTCCCTTTAAATTTAGATTTCAGCATATTGCATCACAGTGTCTTTTGGATTCTTTTGTTTATTTGTTTTGGTCCCAGGGATTGAACACAGGACTGTCACATAGAGCTTTATCCCCAGTTCATTGCTTTTTTTTTTTTTCTTGGTACCAGGGATCGAACTCACAACCTCACACTTGTGAGGTGCTTGTGCCACTGATCTAAGTCTTCAGCCCTTAATTCATTGCTTTTTATTTTGAGACAGGGTCAGTCTGATTTCCCCAGGTTGGGCTCGAACTTGTGATCTTCCTGCCATAGCTTCCCAGAGTGCTGGTGTTACAGATATGTGCCACCATGCCTGGTCTTTTTTTTTTTAAAGTCAGTATATAGATATTTGTTTCTAAGTGATAATGGGCTCAAAGGGGAGAACTCTCACAGAGAGGTGATACAGGACCCTGTCCAAATTGTTTCTCATGACCAGAGGTAGGATGAGCTTTGTTACTGACTTACAGTCCTGAATTTTGGCAAGCTTTTCCAGATGCAGAAGATGTAAACTCCACTGAAGGTGTGGGTGACCACTGTTTCCCTGACATCATTGTTCCTATTACTTTTGTGAAAAGACTTCTCAGGATATTTATTTCTCTGTTCCTGAGCTGACAGTTTACCAAATGCTTGAAAAGAGAAGAGAAAAAAAGTTTTTTAAAAAAATCCAGTTGTTCACAACAAATCTGTCTGCTCTTCCTGGACTACTTATATCTGGACTATCACAGGTTCAAGTCAGGCCCCTTTGGCAGTGGTGGTGAAAACTCAGATCGTCAGCGAGAATACGGTTCAGTGTGCACTGAAATTGCAAAACCATGGGTTCACTCCACAGTGCAGCCCAATTTTGTCACCTACCATGTCGCCTTGTCTCTGCGTGCTGTGTCTGTCAGCAGAGAGACCTTCTGGTGTATTGGAAAGAATTGCAAAAGCTGTTTGCTCAGCTAATTTCGGGGTGTAAATGAGTTCCTCCTTTTTTTTTTTTTTTTGAGACGTTCGCCTTGTGTTAGCAAAACATAAAATAGAAGGAAGTTCATTACACACTCTTCTAATGGTAAGGCAGAACTAATAAGAGAATGTGTTTAAAATTAATTGTGGGACTGTAAGACCGAGTGGGTGTGTGGGTGGCACAGGGCGGGGGAGCTGAGCCAGTCTTGTTTTCCCAGGAGCTGGTCCGGATCATTTGTTGGCAGTCCTTACTGGCTGAAGTCAGTTTTCATTTCAAGGTAAATTGGAAAGGGAAATTAAACCTTATTGTTCCGCTCTTAAGAGCGGGGAAGGGGCCCGGAAGCGGCAGCCAGCGTGGATGCTGTGGGAGTGGTTTTAGGAGTGACAAGATTAGTGCTGTATTTTAACAGAAGGTGACATCATGGGCCCCTTTGGACACCAGGAACCCTGAGCCGCAGCCTTCACGGTCCCCTTGCCAGAGTGGGTGATGGCGCTCTGCATGTAAACGGCCGCATTGGGGGACATCAGGGCTGAGGCTTTAATGAATCTTTGCAAAGGGGCAAACGCCTCCTGAGCCGACCCGCTCAGCTGCGGGTGCCCGGGCAGAGGCGCACAGCGGATGGCGTGTCGCGCGAGGAAGTGATTACACCGCTCCCCTGTGGTGCCACAGAACCTCCACCGGGCGCTCTCTCAGGTGCTCCCCGGAGTGCTCCCCCTCTCTGACCCACCTGTCAGGAGGTGGCTGTGGCTAAGAAGACAAAGAGGGCCGCCCTCACTCCGCCTTGGTTTTTGTGTCGGTTTGGTTTTCTCAACATGGCCAGGAGGGGGCGCTGTGAGGCTCGCTTACAAAGCTTTGCTCCCAGAGCCGACATTTGCGGTAGCACCAGCATCCATCCTTGAGGCAAAAATGTTTTTATTTTTTTGAGACAGGGCCTCACTATGTAGTTCAGGCTGGCCTTGAACTCACTGTTGTATCCCAGGCTGGCCTCAAACTCGCAGCGATCCTCCTGCCTCAGCCTCCTGAGTGCTGGGATGACGGGTATGCGATGCTAAGCCCAGCTAAAGCAAACGTTTTACAGCCTGACCTGCGTTTCTGGCCGCCTCAGACATGCTCTCCGCATTCCACAGCGAGCTTTGGGTGGAGGTGGCCTTGCAGAGCGTCGCATTTGAGGATGGAGCCAAATCTACCAAGGTTTTAACTATGCACTGGGCTAATGTAGGGTGTGTGTGTGTGTGTGTTTTGGATTTTTCATTTTTTTTGGTTCCTCTTTAAGTTTTACACAAGACCAAAAAAAAAAGACTATATATATTACCTGGGTTTCCCCAGGGGGTGTCTGTTAGGAACTTTTGAGTGGTTTTGTCTGGGCGGAGAGTGATGGGGCGGAAACACCGTAATAACCGAGTTTGTCCCTGTATCCTCTGTCCCTGGTCAGATGTCTTCTTCCAGCCGGCTGTGGGTGTAGGATGTCGGAGAACCAGGAGCAGGAGGTAAGGGTGGTCCTGGGGCGCGGATGGGTATGGCTGGAGCGGGGAGGCACAGAGAAACAAGTGCAGGCACAGAAAACGGGTTAGTGTTGCTCTTCCAGTCACACCTTGGTGTTCGTGAGAAACTCCATATGAAGCCCAGAGAAAGAAATCAATAGCAGCGACATTGTTGGAAAAGGAGGCTCCTTTTTTTGTTTGTTTGTTTTGGTTTGGTTTTTTTGGAGATAGGGTCTTTTTTTTTTTTTTTTTTTTTTTTTTTTTAAAGCAAGGTCTCACTGTGTAGTGGAGGCTGGCCTTGGACTCACTTATGTAGCCCAGGCCTGTCTGCTTCATCCTCCCAAATTCTGGGATTACACTCACACACACCACCAGCCCGCCTGGAGATAGCGTCTTGCTATGTAGTTTGGGCTGGCTTGGAATTAGGTAGTAGCCCAACGTAGCCTGACTTGCAGCAAGCCTCCTGCCTCAGCCTCCTGAGTACTAGGATCACAGACATATAGTTTGGAATGTAGACTTGAGGGCAGGGATTTTTGTCTGTTGTCATGCTGTCTCCTCAGTGCTTAGTACAGGGCCTAACAAGTAGTGAATGCTCGGAAAATAGCATTGAATCGAATGAACAAAGAAATGCAGACGAGTCGGTGCTGAGTAGGAAGGGCTGAGCCACCCTGCCATCCAGGCTGCCCTGCCCCGCTGCCCACTGGCGCTGAGGGTCGTTTCTTCCCTGCAGGAAGTGATCACAGTGCGCGTTCAGGACCCCCGCGTGCAGAATGAGGGCTCCTGGAACTCCTATGTGGACTACAAGATTTTTCTCCATGTGAGCAGGCGTGGAGCGCCGGGCGGGGGGACCGTTAGGTGGTCCCCGCCTGACCCTCTGCATTGCCTCCCCGTAGACCAACAGCAAGGCCTTCACGGCAAAGACGTCCTGTGTACGGCGCCGCTACCGGGAGTTTGTGTGGCTGAGGAAGCAGCTGCAGAGAAATGCCGGCCTGGTGTGAGTCCCCTGGTCCCTCCCACCTCTCTGGCAGGAAATGGGAGCTGGAGGTACTGTGAAGGCAGCTCGTAACTCGCCAGGCGAGAAAGAGAAAGGCCCCTTCCTTCTTTCTTTCATTTCTCTCTCCCTCCCCTCCATCTGCTTGCTTGTCCCCTCCCTTCCTTCCTTTCTTTCTTTTTTTGGGTCTCACTATGTAGCCCAGGCTGGTGTTGAACTCATGGCAATCCTCCTGCCTCAGCCTCCTGGGTGCTGGGATGATAGGCATGCGCCACCATACCTGGCTTCTCCCCCATTTAAAGTGAGCTGTATGGGTTGGGCATCTCTTGGGGACCCTTCCTTGTTCGGGGCTGGCATGGCTGTCCCAGAGGTGACACTCATGTGACCTGGCTGTCCCACTGTGACTTCACAGCCCTGTCCCCGAACTTCCTGGGAAGGCCCCCTTCTTCGGCAGCTCGGATGAGTTCATTGAGAAGCGGCGCCAGGGCCTGCAGCACTTCCTGGAGAAGTGAGTGGACATCCGGGGTCACCGTGGCTGCAGGGTGGGCACGGGGGTGGCAGATGCCAAACCTGCCCTACTCCTGGGGGCTCTTGCCTCCTTAGGGTCCCCGCGGTGACGCCCCGGATCGTGGTCCGTGTGTCACCCCAGGGTCTTGCAGAGTGTGGTCCTCCTGTCAGACAGCCAGCTGCATCTCTTCCTGCAAAGCCAGCTCTCGGTGCCCGAGATAGAGGCCTGTGTGCAGGGCCGGAGCCCCACCACGGCGGCCGACGCCATCCTGCACTACGCCATGTCCAACTGCGGCTGGGCTCAGGAGGAGAGGCTGGGTGCGGCCCGCCAGGCCCAAGGCAGTCAGCCCAACAGGTAAGGATGACGGCGTGGCCAGGCAAGTGTCCAGGTTCCACTGTTAGGGGAAGTAGTGTCCCAGCATGAGAGCTTTGCGGCAGACTCTGTTCTCTGAGTGCGCAGTTCCTGCATTCTGAATGGGAACAAGACAAACGGAAAAAGACTTTCTCACTTGTCCTGGTTTTCTCTCTCTCTCTTTTTTTTTTTTTGTGGCACCGGGGATTGAATTCACAACCTCACGCCTGCCAGGGCAGGTGCTTAAGGCACTGAGCCAAACTCCCGGCCCTGGTTTTTTGAGGCAGGGTCACACTACGTAGCTCAGGCCGGCCTTACGCTCGTGTTGTAGCCCAAGCTGACCTCGAACTCGCAACGCTCCACCTACCTCAGCCTCCCAAGTGCTGGGATTAAAGGCATGGGCCACCACGCCTGGCTTTTTTTTTTTTGAGACAAGGTGTCATCATTATGTAGCCCAAGCTGACCTTGAACTCAACTATGTACCCTAGGCTCACCTCGAAGCCCTTGGTGCGATCCTCCTGCCTCAGCCTCCCGAGTGCTGGGATGGCAAATGTGCAGGCCGCACGCACCTTTTAGCTGTCCTGTTCTTTATCCACTCATCGCCATATACTGATTTAAATAATAACTTGATTGCTGGGTAGGTGGCGTACAGAAAAAAAAATTATTGACCTACAATTCATGTTATAAATTTTACCTTTTAGAAAGGAATTTTTTTTTTTTTGGTACCGGGGATTGAACTCATGACCTCGCACTTGATAGGCAGGCGCTTACACTGCTGAGCTAAATCCCCTGCTCAAATTTTGCCTTTTAAAAAAGTGCATAGTTCTGTAGTTTTTAGTAGATTTACAGAACTGTGCAACTATCATTCACTACCGTCTATTTTAGGACATATACATATCGTAAAGAAAGACAGCTGGCCAGGCACTTTGGGGTTTGCCTGTGAGCCCAGCTACTTGAGAAGCTGAGGCAGGAGGATTGCCAGGTCAAGGCCAGTGTGAGCAATTCAGAGAGACGTTGTGTCAAATTTTAAAAGGCTGGGGGTGCTGGGCATGGTGGCATACGCCTTTAATCCCCGCACTTGGGAGGCTGAGGTAGGCGGAGTGTTGTGAGTTCGAAGCCCGCTTGGGCTACAATGAGAGCACAAGGCCGACCTGAGCTACATAGTGCGACCCTGCCTCAAAAAAAAAAATTAGGGCTGGGAGTTTGGCTCAGTGGCTTAAGCGCCTGGCTGGCAGGTGCGAGCTTGTGAGTTTGATTCCCAGTGCCGCAAAACAAAACAAAACAAAACAAAAGAATGTGCCTGAGAACAGTGCCTGTCTCCACCCCTTCGGTGACTATAGATCTACTTCCTGTGACATTTCACACACACAGGATTCGTGGTTGAGCCAGGCGTGGTGGTGCACGCCTGTCATCCCAGCACTCGGGAGGCTGAGGCAGGAGGATCACTATGAGTTTGAGGGCAGCGTGGGCTACACAGTGAGTTCAGGGCCAGCCTGAACCACACACTGAGACCTTGCCTTAGAAGAACAAAAAACTAAACAAAACAGAGAAGTGGTTTTGTACTGGCTTTTTTCACATTTATGTATGTGTGTGGTACTGGGAATCATACCCAGTACCTTTACACTAAGCTACATGGCCCAGGCTTTTATATGTTTTTCATTTTGAGAGAAGGTCTCATTTAAGTTGCCCAGGTTGGGTTTAAATTTGCAGTCTTCCTGCCTCAGCCTTCTAGAGTGCTGGGGTTATGGACATGCACTATCATGTCTGGCTAGTGTAATGTTTTAGTTTTATTCAGGGTGGAATGGGGTCTTTTGAGAGAGGGTCTCGCTTTGCAGCCCAGGCTGGCCCTGAAGTCACAAGGATCCTCCTGCCTCAGCCTCCCAAATGCTGGGATCACAGGCATTGCATGTGCCACCACAACCAGCTAGCCTAATGGTTCCCAGGTACATCTGTCTGCGTGAAGCTTCCTCCGTGCTTTGGTGGCTTTGTGGCTGCGTGGGAGTCCGAGGCACGGGTGTGCAGCTTCTGCGTTTGGTGGCCGTCTGTGTCGCTGTCGACTCGTTCATCTCTGCCCATCTGTTCAACCCCTTCCCTCCCTCTCCCCTCTGCAGTTGCTGCTTTCTGCCGAGGTCTGGGAAGAGGGGCTCGCCCTCGCCGCCTCCCAGTGACGAGCAGGCCCGTGTGGCAGTGTGGGCCCCTGTGGTCGACTCCGAGGCACCTTCCCTGGAGAGCCCTGTGCTGCCGCCCTCCTCACCGCTGCCACCCAGGGACTGTGCTTGGCCTGACAAGGGACACTGTGCTCCCCAGCCTGCAGGGTCGGCTGCGGGAGGCGACCACACCGTGCCTTTGGATGCTGGTCAGTTGGATGCAGTTTGGGAAAACTGAGGTCTGCTCTGAGCTCTGGGTTCTTGTTCAAGACAGTCAGAAAATGAGCCAGGTGTGGTGGCCCAGGCCTGTCATCCCAGCACCCAGGAGGCTGAGGCAGGAGGATCTCTGCCATTCAAGGCCAACCTGGGCTACATAGAGAGACCCCGTCACAGACTCCCTCCCATTAAAAAAGGAAAAGAGAGAAGATGCAGGCAGGAGACTGGTTCCAGTGGGGCAGGGACACAGTGGGGACATCAGACTGGGTGCACAGAGGTCAGTGGAGCTTGTTCTGACTCCTCCATAGAACAGAGGGTGTGCAGCCATTGCTAAACTACACCATGAGGCCAGGAACTGCTGGCTTTGAACAGAAGCCTGGATTTAGTCTCTCGGGCGCTGAGCTGTGGGTGGCTGCTAGAGCCCAGGGGCCTGGCTTTGGGGACTAGGTGCCATACCAAGCACGGACCCAGCAGCAGTGCTCATGGGTTGTTTCACTTTTCTTTTCTTTTTTCTTTTTTTTGGAGACAGGGTCTCATTATGTAGCCCAGGCTGGTCTTGAACCTATGGCCACCCTCCTGCCTCAGCCTCCTGAGTGCTAGGATGACAGGTATGCGCCACCATACCTGGCTCCTCTTTTCTCTCTTTTTCTCTTTCTCTTTTTATTTCTCTCTGTCTCTCTATCTCTGTCTCTGTCTCTCTCTCTCTAAGCCCGCTCTACTGCCTTCCTGCCCCTTAGGTTTTATTTGGAGCTGGGGTCCCTTGAGTTGCCTGAGCTGCCCTGGAACCTGCGGTCCTCCTGTCTCAGCACTGTGTTTCCGGGGCATGGGGCTCCTGCCCGTTTCCTTGCCCAGAGCGTGGCTGCCTCCCGCTCCTGGCTTTTCCGTACTCCCACCGCCAAGTGGGACAGGCACCAGGATGCCTGTGGCCGCTGCTCCCACAGCTCCCAAGGCCTCAGCCGGCTGAGCAGGGCCCGGGAGCCATGGCAGCTCGCCACATGGGGCAAGAGATGGACGCAGCTGGTCACGGCTGGAGGGAGAGACAGCTGCTGGGGGCTTTGTCTTGGAGGAGCGTGGCTCTTTCCCCGCAGGGCTGGAGTGGCCTTTCTGTTCCAAGTCCTTTTCTTCTTCTTTAGCAGCAGCAGCTCCCTGTCCCCAGGGCTGTGGAGGCTGCAGTATGGCAGGGAGGCCGCCTGTTTAGTCCAGCAGGTGCCAGCCAGGGCTCCTCTTTTGCCTGGAAGAGCAGCCCGGGGATGGGGACAAGGCACAGTGAGGCCCGCTGCATGGCCTCGAGCCTGCGCCCCAAAGCCATTCGTCTGTGACAGGGCCTCTGTCACTCCCGGCCTCCGTTGTGGAATCTCAGTTCAGGGTTGAGGGGCTTTGACCTGAAATAAAAAGCAAGTATATAAGCCCATTGTTGTGATTTGTGTCTGGCAAGCTGGAGTTCAGGCTACCCTTGAACTCACTATGTAGCCCAGGCTGGCCCAAGAACTCTCAGCGATCCTCCTGCCTCAGCCTCCCGTGTGCTGGGGTGACAGGTGTGCGTGCGCCACCACACCGGCCAAATCATGAGTTTCTCAGCGTGTAAATGAGACCTCAGAACCGGCCCGTGGCCTTCCTGCCCCGGGTACACCACCGGAGTTCGCCGCCTTCCCGGGAGTCGCCACCTTGTTAGGTGTAATTTACCTGCCCTGTCGGCCTGCAGCCTGCGGGCCTCGCGGGCAGGTGCTGAACGGGAAATAAAGTTTGTCAGCAGGCAGATGGGGAACGGGAGCTGGCACTCACCCCGCTTTCCTGCCCGCCTCCCCTGGGCCCCTCCATCTGATGCCGCCGAGCCAGGCGAGGCTCGAAAATCCACAGTGGCAAATCCAAAATGTCAAAGGAAGTTCATTTAAGAGGGGGCGGGGGCCGCGCGCAGCCCTGGCGAAACCGCGACAGATGCTCTGCTAATGGCATCCGCGCCGCCGATTGGTGGGGGCGGCTCATGAATATTAATGAGCCCAGGGCTCCAAATGGTGCAGCTGTGAACCCAGCTGTGCGCAGCTCTCTGATCTCGAAACTTCCAGACAGGGAGCCAGGGGTGGTCCGCGGCAATTCCCTACTCAGCCAAAAAAGACGAGGAACGCGCTCGGCCGCTTCCGCTCACCCCTCTCTCTCCACCCGAGCCGCCCCGACAGCAGGCGCCGTGCAAATGCGGCTGTGATTTTCCTGACTCCCAGCTTTTTAACGATCTGTTAGCCCGCGCACGGCAGCCCGGGTTCCTCCCAGCCACCCGGTGCTGTGCTGAGTTGCGGGTCAGCCTTGTCCCCGGAAGGCACCCCCACCAGCGTCCTCAGGTCCGGGGGACCCCCGCGGGAGTGGCCCATCCAGCTGTGTTGTAGAGAGCATTTTGAGTCCAGATAGTAATCCTTGAAGAGCCTGGGATCTTGCTTTAGTCACCCTTCTTTCTTTGAGACAGGGTGTCTCCATTGTAGCCCAGGTTGGCCTACAGCTCACAACAACCCTCCTGCCTCAGCCTTCCAAGTGCAGGGATCACTGGCCTGGCCTTCCCATCTTCCTCCCGATAGCTATTCCTATGGCCTAAGTCTTGTCATCTGTTGCTGAGGGGAGGTAATGGAACTTGGGAGTGTGTGGGGTGTTATTTGGTGAAGCGTGTGTGTGTGCGCGTGTAGGGGAAGCTTTGGTTTTCTTACATAAGAAGAGTACCTGTGTATGCATTTTATCTGACCTCAGTGCCAGGTGAGGAGGGTAGGCAGGTTTTTTTTTTTTTTTTTTGCGGCACCGGGGATCGAGCTCACAACCTCGAGCCTGCCTGACAGGCCCGTAAGCCGCTGAGCCAAACTCCCAGCCCTGGTTTTTTGAGGCAGGGTCGCACTGTGTAGCTCAGGCCGGCCTTGTGCTTGCGTTGTAGCCCAAGCTGGCCTCGAACTCACAACGCTCCGCCTACCTCAGCCTCCCGAGTGCTGGGATTAAAGGCGTGTGCCACCACGCCCGGCTTGTTGTTGTGTTTTGAGACAAGGTCTTGCCGTGTAGCCCACGCTGGCCCCAACTCACAACCATCCTCCTGCCTCAGCCTCCCAAATGCCGGGATTACAGATGCAGGCCACTGTACCCAGGTCTCTTGGTGAATATTCATTCATTGTGGTACATGGGATTGAATCCAGGACTTCTGCATTGAGTTACATCCCCAACCCTTTTTATTCTTTATTTCAAGACAAGGTCTTGCTAAGTTGGTCAGTTGCCTAAACTGGGCTTGAATTTGTAATCTTCCTGCCTTAGCTTCCTTGAGTGCTGGGATATAAGGCCTGTGCCACCACACTGGGTTTGCTGAACATTTTTATTTATTTATTTATTTTGGTACCAGGGATCAAACTCACAACCTGCCAGGCAGGTGCTTAGGCCACTGAGCTAAATTCCCAGGCCTATTTTTTGAGACAGGGTCTCACTATGCAGTCCAGGCTGGCCTTGAACTCACTTTGTAGCCTAGGCTGGTCTCGAAATCACAGTGATCCTCCTGCCTCAGCCTCCCGAGTGCTGGGATTAAAGGCAGGCATGTGCCACCACGTCCGACTCTGCTGAGTATTTTTAACAACTTGAGGTGGGCAGAGTGTAGTCAGTGAGCCCAAAGGATTCCGGGGACTTTAGGGATAGAAGCCCCTGGCCCACCTTCTGAGGGTGGGGGGAGCAGCCCTAGGGAGTTCATCTGCGCACAGCCAGCGGAGTGCTGAGCCTCAAATGTACTTTGTCTGCCGCAGGGATGGGGTTATGCAGAAGGCACATGGCCTCTGAACTCAGGGTGGACGTCAACCTTCCCGCCTCCTTTCCGGAAGATTTCCTTAACTTACTGTTTTGGTTTTTTGTGCTGCTGGGGATAGAACCTAGAGCCTTGCACATTCTGGTCAAATGTTCAACTGCTGAGCTACATCCCCACTCCTTTTTAAAAGTGTCAAAGACAGCTTCTAAGTTGCCCAACTTGGCCCGGAACTTGAGACCCTACCGCCTCAGCCTCTTGAGTAGCTGGGATTGCACCACACCTGGCCCAACTCACACTGAAGCCCCTCTCCTCTCCTTATTGTCCCTCAACTTTCTGCCCCAGCTGCCCACTAGGGAACTGCTTTGGAGACCCATTGTGCATGCAGCTGACCAGCAGGGCACTAGGAACCAGAGAAATAACCTCAAGGGAGAAACAGTTCTGCCTCAGCCGTGCCTGGATTGAGAGCAAAAAAGCTGGAGACCTTAAATCTCAAGGCTCAATAAACACATCTTTTTTTTTCTTCTTTTTCTGAGATACAGTCTCACTACATAGTCCAGGCTGGCCTTAAGCTCACTGTGTAGCCCAGGCTGACCTCGAACTCCCAGTGATCTTCCTGCTTCAGCCTCCCAGTGCTAGGATTACAGGCATGCACCACCACACACCCACTTTCCCTGGGAAGTTTGTAAGGTTTTCTCCTAGGCTGGCAGGAACACAAGCGCGTCTGTAATCTTTGGATGGAGGAAAGTCTCCAGCCCAGATTTCCTCTGCTTCAATGCAATCCGTCCCTCTTCCTTCCCATGTGAACCGTAGGTCAGAAGAACTGCCAGCTCCCTACTTGCTGGCCTAGCCCGGAGTGTCCCTTGCCCTGGCAGCTACGCAGGTGTGAGAGCCAGGTCCCCCTGGCAGAAGGTCCGGTGGCAGTGCTGGCGCAGCCGGCCAGCTGGGAGCCGCAGACTCGGACGCACCCTGCCAGTTAGGGCTGCAGCGGAGCTGGCCCTTTAAGGCCACCCCCTCCTCCTGCATGGTGATGAGGCTGGGAGCACTGGGGAGGCGGCTGCTGATGGAACGGTCCTGCCCGCTCCTGGCTCCTGGAAAATGACTGTAATTATGAGCCGGTCCCAGCAGAGGGACGAGTTCCAATCCTGCTAATAACCCTTCCAGGTGCCGGCAACGACGCAGACCCTGGGGGACACAGCATCTCGGGCTGGCGCTGTCCCTGCCGCCTGGGCAGGCGAATGTGACAGAACCCGCAGCCCCTCATCCTGTCTGGGTCTCCTCAAAGGCCACCCGGGCTGGGCTGCTTCATGTTAATTTGAGGGGTTCTTTTCTTTGAAACAGGATCTGGCCACATAGCTCAGGTTGGTCTTGAACTTGCCACAATCCTCAGGGGTGCCAGGCGTGCGGCCCAGTGTGTGGGTGAGCGGATCCCCAAGGTTCAGACCCGGAAGGGCTGGAGGAGCCGCGTGCTGCGTCTGTCCGGGCCTGGCCTGCACGCCCCTAGCCAGCTTCTGGGGAGCAGGCACAAACTTCCTGGGAGCGGGGAGTTTCTCTGAGCTCATGCACAATGCCGGGGCGAGTGGCTCTCAGCCAGAGGAGACTTGGCTCCCGGGGACACTTTAGCAAGGTCTAGAAATACCTAACTGGGGAGTGGGGCGGGGGCCATGTTACTGGGGCACAGTGGGCTGACACCAGGACTGCTGCTGGACTGTCCACAGCGCCCTGGACAAAGTAGTTTTTTCTGGCCTGAAGTGTCAGTAATGCTTAGAACAAAGTGCTTGGCTTCCAGCTCTGCGCCCCTGAACTCGGACATGGTGAAAAAAATCATCTCAAATCCTCAGACGCAGCCAGGCACTGTGGCACACACCTATAATCCCAGCACTCAGGAGGCTGAGGCAAGAGGATTGTAAGATTGAGGTCAGTCTGGGGCTACTTAGCAAGACTCTCTTTGTATCAAAAACCCAAAAATAAATAAAACAATAAAACAATCCAGATGCCAGGTGCTGGCTCTCAGGAGTGGCGGTTGGGGTGAGCCACCCTGGTGATTCCCAACACAGTGAGGGCCAGGCTGGTGGCCTGTCTGTCATTCTGGGATGGGACAAGAGGGGCCAGCTGCTCTCTGTCAGGTCCAAGGCCGCTGCAGTGGCACCAGCAGCCTCTCGGAGCTCACTCCTGCTTCGAGAGGCCGGGGAGTGGCACACAGTTGGCCAGAGACACTGCAGCGTTTCCACCAGTAGCACCACAGCTGGTGGTGGCGATACGGTGACTGGGAGGGACCCCAGCAGGGAACTGAGCACACACAGCTGCCGCAGCCAGCCAGCTCTGCACAGTGTGGTGCCAGAGATGCCAGACCTCCCGGAGCAGCCAAGCACAGGAGAAGGCAGATAGGCAAGGTGATGTCTAGAGAGCAGGCCTGAGGGACAGGAGTTCTGTTTTCTGGTTTTTTGAGTCAGGGTCTCTCTATGTAATCCAGGCCAGTCTCGAACTCACAACAATTCTCCTGCCTCAGCCTCCCATGTGCTGGGATGACGGGTGTGCGCCACCACACCTGGCCCTGGCTTATTTTTAGTGTGACCACACATCTGGGTTTGTAACTGTGGTCTCAGCATCATTATCCCTTTCACTTTCAAAAGTGTCTCCGTTTGGAAAGTATGTCACATGTTTGCCCTGTGTTACCTCAGTTTCCTTGAACATTGTTGTGTTATTTTCAGCCATTTGTAAAACTTTTTTTGTGCAAAAGAGGCTACATCTTAAAATGTGTGTCCTTACCCAAATCCTGACACATGGCCGTCTGTTCACACTATGGAAAAAAACAGCGGGTTTGTGAAACAGTTAGTTTCTGATAGGGAAATCAGGGGAATAATCTTGAATCTCTTGGAAAAGAGAAATCTTTTTCTCGCTGAGTTTCAGGCTCCCGGTGCTGTCTCTGTAATTTCCAGAGGGAAGCGAAACAGCCGGGCCAGAGAGGAGGGGAGGAGGATCGAGGCCTGGGAGCCCACACACTAGAAAATGAGCCGGAGTCAGCGGGCTGTGAAGCTGCTGAACTTCCACGAAGACGCCGCTGTCTCCACCGCCAGCCCCGCAGTTCAGCTGGCGCTGTGGGAATTCACAAATCAGCGACTCTCGGGATTTATCTTCCGGAGCTGCTCCCAGAGGGGCCCAGCAGGGAGAGCTTTTTATTCCCTTCCTTTCTTTCTTTTTCTTTCTTTCTTTCTTTCTTTTTCTTTCTTTTTTTAAACCAAAGAGGATAGCACCACTGTCCCTGGTATCAGAGTTTTGTTCTTAAGATGCAAGAGGACATACTTTTGTTTCCTGATTTTCCCCTCCTTGCTGCTCATCAACTCCATCCTTCTCAAACTGGTTTTGTTATTTTTTTGAGACAGGGCCTCGACATGTAGTTACGTAGCCCAGCCTGGCCTAACACAAGGTGATCCTCCTGCCTTAGCCTCCCGAGTGCTGAGATGACCAGCATGTGCCACTACACTGTGTTTTTGAAGGCGAGCTGACTCTCTACCCCTGTGTGTCAGCCTGTGCCCCGCTCTGACAGCACTGCTTTATTGTGATGCCAGGGACTGGCACGGAATGTGAGCTTTGCGGCTGTCTCTCCAGAGCTGCTAACTGCCGTCAAACTCAAGTGAGTCAACCAGCACAGTGGCTGACGGAGAATTTTGGGGACTTTTGCATCTTCCCCAGCGTGTTTTGTGTGATTTTGGTCGATTAGTCACAACCTCTTACATCCTCTGTTTTTGTCTTTTGCAGACTGGCTGGTTGGGGTGGCACAACTTGAGACCAAGGCTCTGGGTGATGTCTTATGTTTATTTTTTTAAATTTATTTTTATTTTTTATTTTTTGCGGCACCGGGGATTGAACTCACAGCCTCATGCCTGCCAGACAGGCGCTTAAGCCACTGTGCCAAACTCCCAGCCATAGTTTTTTGAGGCAGGGTCGCACTATGTAGCTCAGGCCGGCCTTGCACTTGTGTTGTAGCCCAAGCCAGTCTCAAACTCACAACGCTTTACCTACCTCAGCCTCCCAAGTGCTGGGATTAAAGGTGTGCGCCACACGCCTGGTTGATGTCTTATGTTTAGGTATAAAGTCTCTCTCTCTAAGGAACAGCCATGTGCGGTGATGCATGCCTGTATTCCCAGCACTTGGGAGGCTGAGGCAGGAGGATTGCCACGAGTTCGAGGCCAGCCTGGGCTCCCTAGGGAGACCCTATCTTAAAAGTCTCAAAAAACCAAAACCAAAATGTTGGACACAGCCAGAACAGCTCCAGACCAGCTTCCTAAGCAGTCCATTTGTTTAGATCTTTGGGGCCGATCTAATTTCTTTTTCTGCTAAGTCTAACAGCTGGCTGGGCCCAAGCTCTGCAGGGCGAGAGATGCCCAGGGCCCTTGCTGTGTGGCACGCGGTCATTCCCCATGGTCCACGCGAACCAAGGGACCATGCACCAGGGATTCAGCGTGATGCCCTGGGTGCCACGGCCGGGCGGCTCGCCTCGCGCTGCGCAGAAGTGAAGACTGGTACGGGGCAGTGGCGCGACGCTGTCCTAGCCTCCTAGCCGTCGAGCCGCAGTCCCTCGGGGCTCCTCGGGACAGGATAGGGGCAAGGTGGGGTCGTGTGTGCCCCCTCCGCCGGGCTTTGGAATGAAGTCCATCGCCCCCACCTGTGGGCCGGGGTTAGTGCGCAGGTGTCCAAAGAGCGAGGCAATTGGCTCTCATCCGTTCACCTGCTCGTGTGCTGCCACCTAGCGGTGGCTTCTCCTTTAGCACCGGGTGGTGGCCAGGGAAGGTGACCGTGGCTTCTGTGTTCCCTTTCATTGCGGATTCCAAGCTCTCTCTCCCAGACCTAAACTGTTCCATTTTCTTACCTTTTTGTTTGTTTGCTTGTTTGTTTTTGGAGACAGGGTCTCGCTATGTAGCCCAGGTTCCCTCAAACTCATAGTGATCCTCCTGCCTCAGCCTCCCGAAGGGCCACAATAGGCCTGATCCAGGCTTCCAACCCTCCAGGACTGCTGTTAATAGTGTCAGTAATAAAATGCTTGTGGCTGCTCAGGGGCCGTCTCTGAGTTTCTCATAGTTAGGCTACCCCCTGTCAGCTAACGGTTACCAAGCACATGCTACATACATGTTGGGCATCGCCCCAAGTACCTTACACGTATTAAACCCTTTCGTCTTCCTGTGTACCTAGAGACTTGAACTCACTGCCTGGAAAGCGTCCTTGAACTCACTGACCTGGAATTCCCAGTGATCCTCTTGCCTCAGCCTCCTGAATGTTGGGACCACAGGTGTTCCCCACCACACCCAGCTAGAGTGTGTGTTTTTAATCACTATTTCGATGCTTTTTCAGTGCATAGATAACTTGAGTGCTGGGGGCAGGGACAGGAAAGAGAAAGACAGCGGCCTGTACTAGGGAGCCCGCCTCAAAGTACTTCCTCAGCCCCTCAGCACAGTCTGAGGGGTACATGGGACCGGCCACGTTGTTAGCCAGGGGCTGGACCGGGGAGCTCTCCAGCGTGCTGACCCGGGCTCAGCGCCTGGGTCTGTCCTGGTGCACAGCTGCAAGCCTCCGTCTGTCCTGGCTTTTGCATCCCGCTGGCCATCCCTGCCCACTCTGCTAGGGGGACAGCGGCATCGTGACACTGAGGAAGGAACTCAACGCCGTGCACCTGACGGAGAACCACATCTGGAGTTTATTTGTGCTTTGCAAGCCAGGGCGACCTCCACGCTTCCTGCTCCGAGCCCGCGGGAAGGCAGAGGGGGCGGGGACAGACGCGGGGGCGTGGCGGGAGGGGCAGGGGCGGGGCTGCATCTCTTCGCTTCCGTCTCATAATGCGCAGTCTCCATGGGATTGTGGCGGCTGGGACTTGGTGTCAGCCAAGCCCAGAGGAGGAGGCCAAGCTCTTGATCGTCTTCTCCAACCTGCAGGGGCGAGAGGAACGTTTCCTAAGGGAAAAGACGTACCTTTGCTTTCATGACTCAAAATATGCAAATGTGCCAGGCGTGGTGGTGCACACTTGTAACACCAGCACTCAGGAGGCTGAGGCAGGAGGATCACTGCGAGTACAAGGACAGTCTGGGCTACAAAGTGAGCTCAAGGTCAGCCTGAACTACAGAGCAAGATCCTATCTCAAAACAAAAGGCAGAATCGGTTGGTTAAGGGGCAGGTCACTGACCATGGTTGGCTCTGACACCTGGGCCTCATCTGTCTTCCACGTCGAAGGCAGCGGTGAGATACTCCTTGGGCACGATCCCGATCAGGCTGTTCAGCTCCCCGACCCACCAGCCGTACATGTTGTATTCCTGCAAAAGGGAGAGGGAATATAGTGGAATTTGTGCCCACTTCTGGGGACCCTCAGAGCGATGGCCCAGGCGACTCTCCTGGAAGAGTTGAGGTTGGAACAGCAGTGTGAACTATTAACACGCTTTGGATTATTCAGGATGAGAAAGTCGTCTAGAGAAGGGAAGCAAACATGTCCAATGGGTGTGGTGGCGCACACCTGTCATCCTAGCACTGGGAAGGCTGAGGCAGGAGGTTTGCAGTGAGTTTGAGGCCAGCCTGGGTTACATAGTGAGACCCTGGCTCAAGTAAAGCAAAGCAAAAAAAGCAAAGCAAAACAAAACAGAACACGGTGTCCATTTCGCCTTTATCCTGTCTATGATAGAAACAGGAAATCTGATGCCATTAAAGATCCCAAAGTGTTTTTTAAAATTGATTAGTTAGTTTTGTTTTCTTGCTACGTAGCCCAGGCTGGCCTTGAACCCGTGGCAACCTTCCTGCCTCAGCCTCCTCAGTGCTGGGATCATAGGTGTGCACCACCATACCTTCTTCCTCTGCTTTTCTGGCCTCTGTTTCCCTTCTCTGCTTCATGGGGTTTGCACCTAAGCAGCCTTTGGATCCCAGTTCCCAAGTTGCTCCGTTTCCAGAAGCCTCTCCTTGCTGCTCTGTGACGGTGGCAGCACCAGCGACACAGCTCACTGTGCTGAGGCCCACGCGTGTCTGGAAATGAACCCGCCACACCGACGTGTGTCTGCACGCCTTTCCCTGGGTACCAGGCCCTGGACAGGACATCCCAGGAGTCGGACCCAGGCAGTTTTATTGCTGCTGAGCTATTAGCTTCGGCTGGGTGCCAGCCCTGAGTGCGCCCTGACACTTGCCAGGCGAGGCTAGGTGGAGACGCATGTGTGGGAGTTTAGATTCAGCCAGCAGTGCCGCTCGGCCCAGCTGACTCCAGGGTGCTCCCTGGTGACAAGAACTCGTTGCGGCAGGAAGTGATCAACTGCCTTTGGGGAGAGGCTCCCCAGGTTTCCCAGCTATCAGGAAGTCTCAGATGCCCTAGGAAGTGACACAGCTGGGCCAATCCTTAAAACCAGGGAATCGCCTTGTAAAAATCTATCTTAAATGACTGAAAGCAGCCAGGTGCGGTGTGGTGCATGCTTGTCATCTCAACACATTTGGAGGCTGAGGCAGGAGGACTGCAAGTTTGATTTCCACCTGCATAACTTAGCTAGACTTTGTCTCAGCATAAAAAATAAGAGGGGCAGGGATGTAGCTCAGTGTGGAAACCCAGCATTCAATCCCCAGTACTCCAAAAACAAAACTCTAAACAGCAACAATGATGATAAACCCTACACCTGTCTGTCCACCCCCTTTTCCTACAGCATGTTCTCTCAGAATTTTCCCTCCTCTAGCCAACTTTGTCCTGCAGTTTGCACTGCCTTATGGGAAAATACCCAGCATTTCTCAGTCTATGTCAGTCATCAGCCTATGCCCATCAGGCCATTGGAAAGCTCATCTCAGTACAAATTATGTTACTGTCATTTTTTTGGTATCTGGGATTGATTACCGTCATTTTTGAGACAGGGTCTCTCTCACTATGCAATTCAGCCTGGCCTTGAACTTTCTATATAGCCCAGACTGGCCTCGAACTCCTGTTGATCCTCCTGCCTCAGCCTCCCAGGTGCTGGAATTACAGGTATGTGCCACCACCTCAGGCTTGTCTGATGTCTTTTGATGGAAGCCAGTTGGCAGGTGTGAGGTATGGTCTGCTATTGGAGGGGGACAGGCACCATCATCTTTATCACCTGCAGGGGCTCAGGGCAGGTTTGGCTCCCCGGGGACGTTCAGGACCCTCTGGCCTTGCCTTACGCATCGTTGTCCTCCCTTTAGCGGCAATGCCAGGGGTCAGGACCAGGCCTCAGGAAGGCGCTCCCTGCCAACTCTGAGAGAAGCAGATGAGGCTCGGCGGGGTGCCCACTCCTGCTCGAGGGGTGCTCTGACCTGCTGGCTGCAGATGGAGTGGCTGTGCCACACTGGTGAGAACCAAATGAGTGAAATCAGCTCTCTGGCCTGCAAACCAGAAGAGCGGGTGGAAGTGCACAGAGGATGAGGGGGCCGGGAGCACAGGCCAAGCGCCTCCAGGTCCTGGGGTCCCCGTCTTTTCCACGTGCCCTCCCTGGGCTGGGTCCCTGAGCAGAGCTGCAGAGCCGTGAGGCCGCGAGGTTTAAAGGCATGAATGGAGACTTTCTCGCCTTCTCGCCCCTCCCGCCCCTGCCTCCACGGACTGCTCTCACCCAGTCTGAACACCACGAGGTCTTTTAAAATAATTTCTACTTTGATGAATTGCTGGGGAGTCCGCGATCGCTCATAATCAAAGGGAGAAGAATGCAAATGAGATCCGGCCGAGAACTATCACCGCCAAACGTTTATTTCACTGCGCAGTGCCAAAAAGAATTAAAACAACATTAAACTCACAGCAATCGCGTTTAAGCCCTCGTTTTCAAGTGCCAAATTGCACCACTCTGGATCATACAGATGTTCGTTAATTATGCTAATTTTTATTAAACCATTAAAGTGGAGAGCCCTGGCTTAGCCACGCAGACCCGGCTCTCAATGAACTCTGCTCTTGTCTAGAGGTGATAATTTACCGCATTTTTATTAAGTTGCTGATTCTTGGGTTTCAGTTCATGGATGGCAGAGAGAACTGAATTTCTGGGCTCAGTGTTTTCCATAAAGCCCCGACTTCTCTTCGCCCAGATGTTTGGAAAAACTGGAAAAATACTAAGAGGCCCCCAGATGGCCTACAATCCACGATTTGGATATTTTTCTACCTTGCAAGTGGGGGGAGGGACACGTGCATCTCCAAGTGACAGTGCTGGGGCCTCACAATTATGTGCAGTCCCTGCTCCTGACCCCTTCAGATTTTAATGATACAGATTTTTTACCTGAAGATGCTTTAGATGAGAATCTAAAAAGTTATTTTTTATATTTTGGTTTCTATGGAGACAGGGTCTCACCATGGAGTTCAGGCTGGCCTTGAGCTCACTATGTAGCCCAGGGTGGCCTTGAACTCATGGCAATCTTCTTGCCTCAGCCTCCCTAGTGCTAGGATAAAAAGTTATTTATTAAAAAACAACAACAACAACAAGATCCTTTGTATCGGTGCTTGCTTCTTGCTGCAGAGTCCCCAAGTACAGCGAGTATGGTTTGTTTGCATTATAAATATCTCTAGATTTGAGTAAACATCTTTTCTAGCACTGAAGTTGTCCTACTTCCTTGAACCCTTCCCCGACAAAGCAAGCTTAAAAAACGAAAGTCAGCTATTTGGCGTCCACTGTGTGATGGCGGAAGCCGCCATCCTGGAGGAGCGGAACTTGAAATAGGCGCGGGGCTCCCCATCAGAAACAATCAGACGCGTTTATGGGGGGCTGCACACAGCTGGAAAAAGGATTTATGCCACTCATCTCCATCAACACAGAAAAAAAAAGAAATCCTACCAAACCTGCCATAAAAAACCCCCCAGCAAATTCTATAAACGAAAAGCAGTGTGGCCACCGGCGCCGGGCAGGCCGCGCAGCGTGACTCAGCCTCCAGCAGTTCCCCAGCGCTGTTTATGGTTGCGAGATGGTGGCGGACCTCCTCGGTCTCCTCCTGTCACAGGGCCCTGCGCCCCTGTGTGGCACCGAAGTACCCTGTCAATGGGTGTCAGGGGATGGGAGGGGGAAAAGCAGCAGGCGCCCATCATAAGCCTTAAAAGAAATTAAATACCCCCACTCCGTGATTGCTACATTTTAATTTCTCTCCTCCCTGCTGGCCCTATTTGTCGAAGCTCTTCTGCGCCTCCCCTGGAGGAGCGAGGACCCGTCCTGGAATGACCATCCTGTCTCGGGATGAGAATTCAATTTCCAGCCTCAGTGACTCCTAGGCTGTTCCAACAGAAGGAAGTCGCTGTGCAGAGGGCGGGGAGTGTAGGCCGGAGTGCGCACCCCCCAGGCCTGGCTGGGCTCGGCTCAGGTGCCTGCCCCGAGTGGGCATAAAAGGTGGCATGGGCCCAGTTCCTGGGGTGAGGCTCAGACTTTTCCTCTGATTTTCTCAGGGTTAATGAACCCTCCACAGACTCCCAACCACTATTCCAGGGGGGAAAATACAATGGTCTTTATGGGTGAATCTGTACTTTGTCTCAATGTGAGTACCTCTTACCCCTTTATATAAGAAAGTACAGTGCAAGGGAATCAAGAATCCACATTCTTCCCCTCATTCCCAGTCTTTGGATTTTTTGTTTTGTTTTGTTTTGTTTTTTTGAGACAAAGTCTTGCTATGTATCCC
>RJWM01009505.1:27500-43173 GCA_004363535.1 Dasyprocta punctata
TCTCCCTCTCTGTCTCTCTCTCTCTCCCCTCTTTCTCTCACTTGCACCTTGTAAGCGTGAGGACCTTATGTGGGGCTGGGACATCTCTCTCTCTTTGGCACCCAGGGTTTGAGGGCCCCTGGTCAACCCTGTCCTTGCTCTGGCCTGAACAAAGCCATCCTGTCCCGCACGAGTCTATCCACTCAGCCCCTGCAGACACGCCCCCGCCCGGAAAGGATGCTGTTTATATTTTTCACTGTTGCTCAAAACTTCCGATTTCCCCTTTTAAGTACAGAGGTTGGGAGTTGCCTTTGCCTGCCTGGTTGTGATTATCGTGGTGGCGGACTGGGCTCTTTGGGGTTGCTGGGGTGCAGGAGGTTGGGGTGGGTGTTGGAGACAGGGAATAACAAGTCACTCTGTTCCAGACCCTAGACAAATGGGAGAAGCCTTGCCCATCACCAAGAAAATTAAGATTCCTTTGGCTTTGTGAATTAAATAAATGAATAATTTAATCCTCAAGATTGTTCTGGCGAGGGAAAGGCAGCGTCCCAGTTGCGGAGCCCTCCAGCCAGCCGGCGTGTTACATCATCTACACACACAGGCGTTTCCATGACAACCGCTTATAGCTTCATTTCCTGGATCCCTCTAGGGGGTGTCACAGCCAGATCCACCTGCTTTTCACCCTACCCTCGGTGGGGTCATGGTAAGGTCGCCAGAATAAATGAACGCGGGTACTAATGATCTGTTTACTGCTGTTATGCTCGGAGTGTCAGGGGCAGGCACATTTAGAGAGCTCATTATGGTTGCAATTAGAATGCACCATCGCTAGATATTTAACTCCTTTTTCTTTTAAATTAGCATTTTAATAACATTCTTTGAGCAGAGAAACAAAATGACCATTTTTCACGGACAAACTTCTAGCTGTAGGTGCAACTTTAATGGCAAAGTTGTGAAGGGGAAAGAAGGGAAAATGGGGGGGGGAAGGCCATTTTTACTACTTTCACCCTCCTCCTTACCAAAAGGATATTTTTATTTGCTTTCTAACACACTCAATTTCCTAAATTTGTTTTGAATCCAATTATTTTGGGTGGTTTAAAGTACCGCACTCTTGTTGGACGGAAATTAGCAGCGATTGAAATTAACTTTTTATGTGACCTGTGAAAGGGGATAAAATAATTACAAGTGTGAGGGAGAAATCGTCTCTCTGAAAGACCCCAGCTGTAGGATTGGGGCGTGATCTGATGATATCATTATCAGAATATCTTTAGGGTACAACTGTAAGGGCTTTTTTTTTCTTTACAGACCTGATTGCAATGATTTCTGCTTTATAATTCTGAGGATTATCTGGTGGAGGCTAGGTGGTAACAAAAACCTGTCACTATAGGAAAAATAAGCATCGGAAAGAATGAAAACAAGAACCTGGTATCACTGACCGGCGAAGCACGGTCAGATCTTGGAACATGCAAAGCAGAAGAGTAGGAACAGGGAAGATTGAGGACAGGACCCACTGGATTGGGAGAAGGCATTGCTTTTTTAGGAACCAGGCCACGCCTTTGTGTACGGTGAAAAATAACAATTTGAATGTTTCGATTATCTCCCCTCACCCGGTTCCATTTTCATTATTTATTTCCTATAAATTGGGACCTTGCTGAACATAATTCTGCAGTCGAGGTGGACGGGACAGGCGAAGGGAACGGGGAGACGGATGGGGCGGGTGCGTGGGAGACCGATGCTGCGCGTTTGCGGACGGGACTGGCGTGTCCGTGTGCGGACAGCCATGAGGCCGTGCAAGCAAGCGTGCAAACTCTGACGGGTGTTCACAGACGAGGAGAAAGGGGCCGGGGGGCTGCCGTGGGAATGGGCACAGAGAGCCGGGAGAAGGTTTGCTTCTCCATGGCCAAGTTCTGCCCTGAGACGATGCCTTGTCCCTGCTCGTGACCCTTCCTGGGATGACAGACCAGGACTTCCCAGCCCGAAGACTTGGGGGTCAGCAGTTGAAGTGTCAGAAAGAGAGATCCTTATGCACAGCAAAACAATCCTCCCTTCTCCTCGAAAGATAGAAAGAAGAAGAAGAAAAAAAAAGAAAGAAAAAAAAAAACCAACAAACCACAAACATTTAAAGACATGGGGAGGTGGATAAAAAGAAGTCTTTCTAAAAATCCAAATTTCAAATGTTTATCCTTTCGCCACTTTGAATCTGCCATTTCGTAAATAAAATACTGATGCGTAGACTATCATTGGGTGATAGCTACCCCAGGACATATCTAGATGCATTTCTTTTATTTTAATTAAATACTGCATTATGGTTTGTGACAACTACATAGCTACAGCGTAAATGAATTCAGAATTAAAGTGTTACTTAGGCATCCAGTAATTTTTGTTTCATTCTTTAGTTTTACAAAGCAGTAAGCTATCAAATCTCGATGTTTGTTCCATTTACAGATGGAGTAGGATTGTTGTTGTTGCTGGATTTTTTTTGGGTGGGGGGTACCTTTAATCTTCATGCTCAAAGAGGGGAGCTCAGAGTCTGGTTACCAACACAATCAGCTCATGAGCTCCATTACAGAGAAGAAAGAACACGCCCGCCCCTTGACTAGAGCGTGAGACACTGAATATTAATTGCTGGTATTACGCTTATCTTTCCAGCCGGTTCGGTCTTTTAACAATCATTCTGATGGGCTGCATGCTTGCACAGCCAGGACAGTCTTCTGTTCTATTTTAACTGTTAGAAACCTACTAGGTTTTATTTTATCGAAAAAGAAATGTCAAGTTTAAAATATTCCATGGAAGTTTTTAGCATCAGAAACTGTTTCCAACAGAGAATCTAAGTAGGAGCAGAGAAATCACCCCAACTCTTTTGCTAAAAAGACATACATTTCTGCACTGAAAAGAAGAAAAAAAAAATAAACAGCAAGTTTTTCCATTTTAGCCATGTTACTGTTTCCTTAATGAAACTGAAGATGCAAATTGATATAGTCAATTGGTTCTTTAAATGTCACTTCAGCAGAACATCACGAGGAAAAGTTCAGAATCTTCTCATATACCAGGCTTAGATTTTTCACTCGGTATTAACATGATAGAGGAAAAGAATTTTGGCTCAAATCTGAGGACTTAATTGTGTCGTGAATGTGTCATGTCGAGGGGAAAATTTTTAAATGGTAAGTTTTCTGAAACCCTTGTCAATTTATTTCTAGTCTGACAAGGAAGAGGGCCTTTTTATTAGCCTTAAATACCCCACATCTGTGAATGTCTACAAATTCCAGCTTCCTATGCTGTAATTCCGTGACAAACCCCGTCACCTGCATAGAAATCATTGCTATGCGTATCTGCGATGAGGCTACGACTTGCTCCCTTATTTTGCGAGTTTGGATGGAGGACTGCAGCCCTACAATATCAAGAAACTGAAAAAGAATTAACAGAGAAAAAAGAAAAGAAAAACAAAATACGAACTCTGGCAGAGAGCTTTGGGGTAGGGTGAGTTCCTTCCGAGAAGATAATTACACAGAAACAAAGCTTTTGTGACTCCGTTTAAATTGGGCATCTCACTGAAATGTCACCCAGCCTCTGTGGCAGGTTAGTGAGGAGTTTATTACTAAATCTCTGTCTAATAAACGTGCAGCTGACTCTGGGAAGCTGCTTGTTATAATACTGTCGGCGGGGAACGGGGGAATGTCACAGTTAAAGACACAAATTTTCCCCGTAATATATTCGAATGGAAACCTCTGAATCCAATACTACATGGGCATACCTAATAAATTCACAATATTTCAGTCCCAACAGCCTTCACCGGTTAGTTTTAAAGATTTATGTGGTAAAAAATTACTCTATGATGAATATGGTTTATTCTGTACAGTATTGGAGGTATAAGGAATTAAACTACCGTCTTTAAGAGTGAATTTATTATTACCTCTGTCAAAAGACGAAGCCTTTAACAGCATTTGTTATAAATTCACTGCAAAATAAATGGTTGGATTTTTTTTTTTCCTTCTTCCACTGGAGTTTGGAAAGCGCTGGGAAATTCTGAGTATGAACCTAGCCCTGTGACAGCTGCCGGGGTCTAGGTAAACATTTCTGTTTGGGTCTCCTCATTCATTCTCTAGTGCAAGACTTTCCACCTGGCTGAATCGTGTGTGCCTGTGTGTGTGCGTGTGTGTGTGCGTGTAAAGCCAATGGTCCTGCCTAGGACAACAGTTTAGGAATAAAGAGGTAAAGAGGAAAGTGCCAATTGTATTCCCCTTTGAAAAGATGACTTTCCTCACACATGGCCAGGGTCTGTGGCCGAGGGCCTCGTTAGCCGGTTTACACACCCATATACACGCGCACACACATAAACACCCTCTCCCCTTTGTCCTCTCTTGGAATGGGTGTCCCCTCATTTATAAAAATTACCTGGAAGGAATGAGACTGTCAGGGTTTGTTCTAGACGATTGGTTCCTGTCTGGGGGAAAGGAATGGCCTCCACTGAATTTGACCGGTGTGTGACCGCTGCCTCTCGCCTGACCCCAAACCCCATCCCCGTTCTCCTGCCTCGATGGCCTCCCGGAGGGGTTATTAATGAGACAGGACACCCCCGGCATTATCCGCCTCGTCATCGGGCGCAGCGTGGACCTGCTTGTTAACATGAAATGGGGGTGGTGGGGTCAGCGCGCATCCCCACCCCTCCAGCACCGGCCCATCATAAATAAGCAGATATTTTCCGATCGTGTCCCCGGCCCTGCCTCTTGGGTAGGTCGGGGGTGAGTAATGGGGCTGGGACAGGCAGTGATCGGTCTCGTGGCCCTCTTCGGGGCCGTCTGAGGCCCAGGCCTGCCTTCTCCCCACTGCCTACCCCCAAGGCACCGCCCGGGAAGTCTGCCCATCCCCCACGCGGCCGGCTGAGGGGACAGAGCCTGAGCAAGTCCTGAATGGACACTAGATGTCACCAAACGCCTCCTTTCCCTCCGAGTCCTGGAATTAAAAAAAAAAAAAAAAAGAAAAAGAAAAAAGAAAAGAAAAGAGAGCGAGACAGAAAGAAAGACAAGTTTCAGGGAAGGCAGAGGGAGCAGCGCCCGCCTCTGTTTGGATGCCAGCTGTCGTCGCTGCTAGCTAAGCCCCTTCGCAAGAGGAGGGTCTGCTGCCTTCGGATCATTTCTGGGCCCTAAAATCACTTCTGGGGAGGCCAGGCTCAGGAGAGGGGAGACCTGCGGGGTTAAACAGTCCCTTCGAGACAGAAAGTGGAGGAGAATGGGTTTAAAGGACCCCATCCATGGGCCGGGGATGTAACTCAGTAGTGTAAGTGCCTGTTTGGCAAGTGCAAGGTCCTGAGTTCGATTTCTGGTACCGAAAAAAAGATAAAAACCCCACCCTGACAGACTTGACATCACACTAACAGTGTCCACACAGCCAGGATGGGCGCTGTGGCTTCCCTGGGGTTAGAGGCTGGGTTTGGGGCCAGCACCTGGTCTCAGTTTAAGTGGCTGCTGCCCAGGTGACAAAACAACTCTAGCTCTGTCCCTGTGAGGCCCGTGGCCATCTGATGGGGCAATGTGGGTTTCCTGGGAAACTTGATCACGTCCAAGAGGTGCCTGGTTTCTCTCCATCATCAGAGGACAGCCACACTTATTGCTTCGTGGTTGGTTTCTATGGATATGAAGCACTGGGCAAGGTTTTGGATACCAGTCCCAAAGCCAGGAGATAGAGCCTCATGACTCAGTTTACCTTCAACACAGCCAGGGTCCCCACCTCCTGTGCAGTCAATGGAGAAAGCCCCTCTTTAATTTGCCTGCATTCACTGGACAGCTCGTGTTGGCACCATAAATCACTCCTGGAAGAGGGGGCTTCCAGAATTGGCTTCCAGGGCCGCTGCAGCATTATCTCAAAGTGTGGAAGGGGCACTTTTATTGTGATTATTATTAGTATTTTGAGACAGGGTCTCCTTATGTAATTCAAGCTGCTCTTGAGCTCTCCAGGTAGCCCAGGCTGGCCTTGAATTCATAGTGATCCTCCTGCTTCAGCCTCCCGAGTGCTGGGATGACAAGCAAGTGCCATCACACCTGGCTTGCACCTTTTTTTTTTTTTTTTTTTCATCTTTTTGAGACAGGGTCTCACTATGCAGTTCAGCCTGGCCTTGAACTCACTTTGTAGCCCAGGCTGGTCTGGACCTCACAAGGATCCTCCTGCCTCAGCCTCCCGAGTGCTGGGATGAGAAGTGTGTGCCACCACGCCCGGCTTGCACCTTTGCTATTTAGAAGGAATGCATCCTAGGAAGTGAGGGTCACTCCAGCAAAAAGCCAGGACTCGTGATCAGTCCTGTCCAAGCAGAGGCATCTGACCTCACTTCCTGCACCACAGAACAAGTGACCACCGCAGAGCTGGGCCACACTGGGGCCTTGCGATCCTCTGATCAAAGGAACCAAGCCAGGGCCCAGTCCTCCAGGGTGGAGGGTGATTCAGCACCCGTCCTGCAGTGCCTGCACCCAGGTGAAAGGATTTTCCGAGGACACCTGTCACTGAATCCCTGCCAAGTACCGGTGGCCACTCATTCCCCGCCAGCCTGCTGATCGCTGTCCCCTGCTGGTGTTGTTTGGGTTGTCAGACGGGACCCGGTGGCAGCCAGCGTGGATTTCGGAGGTAGCAGATGGATTTTTACATTAGCCGTGATTGCACGTTCAGGCGGAGCGACCGCCCCCCTAAAACCACAGCCCCGGTGCTGCTGCCGAGTCTGCTTCCGTGAGATTAATTCTGGGAAGTTAATTGGGACAAGATTGAAAAGGAAATTAAAATGCGGCCGAGTGCGCAGGCCCCTTGAACACCTTTCCCCCGCTTTCCACCAACCTGAGCTCTGCGGCCCTCGCCGGCGTCATGGGAAGTCATTTACGGGACGAGGACCCTCAGGAGCCATCGGTTACAGCTGAGGGGTCCCCGCGCCAGCGCCGGCAATCTGGAGCCACTGAAGGGCGCTAAACACCCCGCTGCAGCCTGAGCTGTGTTCCCTGCTCTGCTTCCGGGAGGAAGGGAGACTCGGTGCCTGGCCAGAAAGAGCTGCACAGAAATACCTGGGCCCAAAAGGGACACAGGAACATCCGCTGGACGCTTGGCTCTGCTTCCTTGTTAAAATCTCCCTTCCATATAGTTGAAGACCCAAATAGGAACTTGGTGGTGCGCACCTGTCATCCCAGCACTCGGGAGGCTGAGGCAGGAGGGTTGTCAAGACTTTGAGGCCAGCCTGGGCTACCTAGCAAGTTCAAGGCCACCCTCAATGACAAAGTGAGATTCAAATGAGAGTCTCTTGTGTCTTAGGACCTCTCGACAAGGAGTCCTTGATGTAGCGAATGCCTTTTTTCTCTCTTAAATCACCAATGATTTTTTTTTTTTTAAATCTAGTATGTGTCTAATGCTAATCCAAAGGTTTACTTTTCTACTAGTGGAAGGGAGTAGAATGGAACAGTTTCTTTTTCTGGGTGCCAGCCGCTTCTTCCTACAAATTCTCTCATGGAAGCCTCGTAACAGCTGCATGGATAGAAACAAATGATCCTGCTTATTACCGATGAGGAAATGGAGGATTAGTAAGATGAAGTGGCTTCTCCCAGAGTCACATCAATAACCCATTTGTTGTCACCTGTGTCCCCTGAGGACAGGACAGGTAATGAGCCTTTGGATAACTATGGGGAGCAGGAGCGTTGGTCCCGCCCAGCCTAAGCCAAACATTTTCTCTCTAGAGCTTGTGATCTTTTTGGTTTGTTTGTTTTAGAAAAAGGAAAAACGTCTCTCTTTCTGGGATCATTCCCAAAGGCCAGACTCAAAGATTTCCTTGAGGTTGGTCCTAGGGTCCCAGGGTTCAACGCTGGATTCTACTTTGGTGTCTATTAGGAAACAGCAGTGGCCGGGAGAGCTCAATGGTGCGGCGCCTGCCTGGCAAGCGTGGGGTTGTGAGTGTGATTCCTGGTACCAAAAAACAAAAACAAAGATCAAAAAACCCCAGCAGGGTCGGGGTAGAGTGGTGCACACCTGTCATCCCAGCTCCTCTAGAGGCTGAGGCAGGAAGAGTGCAAGTTCAAGGCCAGCCTGGGCAACTTAGTGAGATCCTGTCTCGAAATAAAATATAAAGAGGCCTGGGGGTGCAGCCAAGTGGTAGAGCAGCTGCTTAGGATGCTCACGGCCCTGGGGTCAGTTTCCAAGAACAGCAAACCAACTGACCAACCCCTAAAACCACCGGGAGCAGCAGGGACCCAGGCCCCAAAGCTGACTCCTCCCCTCCCTCTGCCAGAATTCTATTTTTGTTTAAACCAAGGCAATAATTCCAGTTAAGGCACATTTCTGTTTCCTTTCTTTTTCTTTTTCTTTTTCTTTTTTTTCCTGAGACAGAGTCTTGCTTTGTAGCCCAGGTTGGCCTTGAGCTTGCAACGATCCTCCTGCTTCAGCCTCCCGAGTGCTAGGATGACAGGTGTGCACCCTGGTGCCCAACTGGGAAGGCAGATTTCTGGGTGTGAGCTCTCTGGTGGTTGTGCAGTACCGGCCATCGTGGTTACACTGGGAATGCAGAGATGGAAGGAGCCTTGGTGGGGAGGAGACCCAGTGTGCGCCAGGCAAGCTGCACAGTTCAGGAAAGGGTCCTCCCAGGCCCCTACATGGCTGGCCTCTCTCACTGGACCATATGCTGCTGGCTAGAGAGAAAACCGCTTCGCAGACACCGTCTGCTTGCACTAAACTGGGCTTGGGTGGGTTCTAGCCATCCCGGTGCAACAGGCAGGCTGCAGAGGGCGACTGACTCCGAGAAAAGGAAGCAGATGACTGACCGAGGGATGAATTTAAAACACACACGGAGACAATTCCGGAGACATAGCTGTGTTCGCAGGGTCTTCTCCTTTATCAGTCCGAACTGGTTGCCGTGTGCTTCTCAGAGGCCAGCGTGTGGGCAGGGAGGTCGTTGAAACCCCTTTTGCATCCCAGGACTCTCTCTGAGCTGGGTAACAGAATCAAGGTGAATCCAGCTGGAGATCTCCATTAACTGTGATGAAGCTTTGTAAGAGAAAGCTCTAACGAGTGCCTCAGTTCTCTGGTTTTCTTTTTTGCTATGCAGGGATTAGCAGTGTGGGGACAGGTGCAGCTGGGTTAGGCATTGGGAGGACAAAATGGAGCTGGGTGTGGCAGCACACGCCTGTCATCACAACACTTGGGAGGCTGAGGCAGGAAGATTGCTGCCAAAGTTTGAGGCTAGCCTGGGCTACACAGTAAATTGAAGGCCAGTCTGGACTACACAGAGAGACACTGTGTCTTAAAACAAAAACCAAAAAACAAAAACAAAAACAAAAACACCCCCCCAAACACAAGAAATGTAATGCTACCTATAGTAAGCAATGAAAATAGACTCAGAACTTTCTAGAAGGATGACGAAAGAAGCTGATAGAAACAGGGTAGCATGCTCACTTTTTACTGAATGAAACTGTGATATACTATCTTTTAGTAAGGGAGGAGGAGAAGAGAGCTTAGTTAAACAAACAAACAAACAAATCAAACAAACCAGGTGTGGTCGGCTCCTTCACATTCTCTGGGATCGCTTAAAAATACCATAGCCATGGTAAGCATACTGGGGCGCTCTCCGTGGCTTGGCAGGGCGGGTGGCGCACAGCCCCTTCTAGCTGGAGCACAGGGACCCCCAGTGAGAATCCATTAACAAAGGCGAAAGACACGCAAAACAAACAAAATAATCATGACAGAGAGCCAGGGCTAGCAGACAGCCTGCCTCTGCCGCCCCTACCCCGCCGCAGGCGCCTCCAGACAGTGTAAACAGCTCTTCTGCTCACCTGCAGGCTCTGGGCAAACATGGGCCCGTCACACCTGAGCGGCTAACTCGATTACCCCGGGATGCCAGTGTGCAAATGTACACAGATTCGATTACACGGCACACCTCGCTTTGGGCCCTGTGAAATACCCATCAGGCCCGCGTCCATTCCCAATTTATTTTTGGTGCCCTGGAGCTGTGCTGAGGTGGCGTCGAGTTAGGGATTCTGGGGAAAGGGCTAGAAGATGGGGGTTTCCTCTGCGGAGGCCTGGGCCTATGTTTAGTCCTCACTGCCAGAGCCCTGATGCTTTGGGAGTCAGGAAGGTGCTTTTCAGGTCAGGCCCGGTCTGTTTCCTAAGGAGTTGCCGGTATATTTCAAAGCCAGGCAGACTCTTGAACTGGTCATAACATTCAAAGAATATAAACTGGCAAATGGTGGGTTAATAACACAAAGGCTTTTCAATTTTCTTTTATGGAATTCACATAGTCAGCAATTAAAGAGCAAATTGTGCCTATTTCAAAAAGATGTTTGTAGATATTGACTGGCGAGGGCTTTTAATAAATTCTTTTAGGAGCAGAAACTGTTATCCGGGCCTGCCTGGAGATCCGCAAGTTTTTTTTTTTTTTTTTTTTTTAATCAAGGAGATACTGACAGATACTTTGAATTGCAGCCCATGAGTTTGGGGTCTTCTTCACATCAAAAATGGAGGAGAAGCTGGGCGTGGTGGCGTACACCTCTAATCCCAGCACTCGGGAGGCTGAGGTAGGAGGAGCGGTGTGAATTCGAGGCCAGCTTGGGCTACAACTCGAGCGCAAGGCCGGCCTGAGCTACACAGTGCGACCCTGCCTCAAAAAAACCAGGGTCGGGAGTTTGGCTCAGTAACTTAAGCGCCTGTCTGACAGGCGCGAGGTTGTGAGTTCAATCCTCGGTGCCGCAAAAAAAAAAAAAAAAAAAGGATGAGAAATTGCCCTCACCCCCACCCCAGTCTGGGGCTTGAACCTGAGGCCTTATGCATTTAGAAACAACAAAAACAAAAACAAAAAAACCCTTGTCCTTTATGATGAACCATGTTATCTGCAAGATGGCCCTGCTAAGTCGAGGCATGAATTTATGATTGAGAAAGAGAATCAAGTTCTCTCCGGCTGGTGTTGGTGGAATTGGGTTCAGCCTCCTCCCGTGATTAGCGCTCTCTCAAACCAAGCTGGGCTAACTGGCTGTGACTCCTCCCCCCCAGGTAATTATATTACAGTCTCATCTAACTATAAATGGAATAAGGCAGCTTACCTAGCTGGAATGTTTTCAGTGGGATTATATGATAAATTATGTACATAGTGATGCCCTTTAAATATCACAGTCCTTGAAGAAAGAGAACATTTTGATAAACTTTTTGTGTGTGTGTGTGGTTTTTTGAGACAGGGTCTCACTATGCAGTTTGGGCTCACCTTGAGCTCACTTTGTAGCCTAGGCTGGTCTCGAACTTGCAGTGATCCTCCTGCCTCAGCCTCCTGAGTGCTGGGATTATAGGCATGAACAACCACACCTGGATTTTTTTTTTTTTTTGAGGCAGGGTCTTGCTATGCAGGCCAGGCTAGCCTTGAATTCATGGTGATCCTCCTGCCTCAGCCTCCTGAGTGCTGGGATTCAGGCATGCACCACCACACCTGGCTTGATGAATATAATTTTAGGGTTAGGTCAATTGTAGTTTTAAATTTGAAAATGGATTCCTGAACTTGAATGTTCAGTGAAAATTTCCCCTAGCAATTATAAATAAAAAGGGACTGAGTCAATGTGGGAAGAAGCCATGTGATATATAGACAGGGGTTATAACATGCAGTAATTCTGGTTTTGGAGACTACTGCATCGAGGGTGAAAAGATCAGGTGGGTATGGTGGTGCATACCTGGCATCCCAGCACTTTTGGGAGGCTGAGGCAGGAGGATTGCAAGTTCAAGCCCAGTCTGGGCAATTTAGCAACTTAGTGAAAACTTGTTTAAAAAAAAATAGTGGTGGTGGTGGGGAGAGAGATGTAGTTCAGTATGAAGGCCTTGGGTTCAACCCCCAGTACCAAAAAGAAAAAAGTCGACTTTGAGTCCAAGCCCCATGCCCCATATCTGTACCTTACTCAGAATGCGGATGAGGTCCCCGCGTTGGAAGGACAGTTCGTCTGGCTGGTCACCGTGGCAATCCCACAGGCCCTGGTAGTAACTGGCATAGTCCACTGATTAGAGAGAAGAAAAATCAAAGTTAAAAGGACCCGGTCTTTCCTAAAGAGCCACATTTTGCTGCAGATGGAAACTGGGGGAGTCTGATAAGGCCCCTCACAAGCCTAAGATTCCGGGGGAGGGGGGCCAGTTGAGATGCAGCCGCTCGGTGGGAGCAAAGGACTGTGGGAAAAGGAGATCATTAACTAACATTAAATATTTACAGATCACCTCTAGTAGGATGCCGTTCAACAACCTGGTAATCTATTTATTTATTAATAAAAGAAAATCAGGCAGGTGATTTTTTAGTCGGCTTGTAAATAAGCCGCACAAAGAGCTTTCCCGCCAGACTTCCTCTATCCAGTGTCTGAACGGTCCACACATCGGTTCGCTGCATACCAGGGGAGCAGGCAGAGCCCCCCACTTCTGCCTGTTTACAACCTACACTTCCGTGGGCATCTTGGCCCCCTCTGTGATACGGGAGCATCATCGGGGCTCTTCCCACCCAGGTACCCAGTGGGGTCATCACGGATAAATACGGGCAGGGGCAGGGCAGGCCGGGCTTTAAGTGGCGCCGGGGGAGGGGGGTCCTCATCTGTTACCGGCGAACTCTGGGTGGGCTGGCGCACTGCCAGCGTCTCTGTCTGCTGAGATTTATCTGCGAGTCCCCCTGGGGGAACAGAGAGTGAAGCGATCTGCATTAAAAATGAAAGCAGCAGAAGACGACAAACCAAGCTTTAGAAGCAGGGGAGAGATTTACTGGCCTTCCTTCTCTGCGAGCCTAGATGGCAAAGGACAGCCATCGATTCCTAATAGCGAAGGGTTCGTATTGATCCCCTCTGCCCGGAAAAGTTAAACATTAGAGGATACAGCGGGCGACGGGCTGGGGGTGTGGATGACCGGAGACCTGACGTCCACTGGTCCAAGGCTCCGCTTGGGTCCTTGGGACGCCCTGGAAACGGGCTGAAGACCCACACCCACCTCCGAGGAGGCTGCACGGGCCGGACTAGGAGTCTTGGCTTCCAGTGAAGTTTATGTGACTTTTGGGGACTCGGTTGTACCAATCCCCACCTTTGGGCCAAGAGGAAAGGAGGGGCACAACAAGCCTGGCTCTACTTTTTTTTTTTAACTTGTTCCTAACTTAAGAGCAACTCAAACAATAAAGGCTCAGGGGAACAAATCCCTCTCTGGAGAAGAACTTTGGTAGGAATCTTAAATTCAAAAACAAAACAAGCCTGGCATGGTGGCACACGCCTGTAATCACAGCACTTGGGAGGCTGAGGCAGGAGGATCACCTCGAGTTCCAGGTCAACCTGGGCTACACAGTTCAAGGCCAGTCTGGGTTACATGATGACACCCTGTCTCACTTCCTGCACCCTCCACAAAAGCAAAAACAAAGCAAAACAACCCAGGAGAGGGAGAGGGAGAGAACTAGTGGGTTAAGACTGAAAATGTAAGCAAGTAAAAATGTCACACATATAGAAACTTGGGGACATTTTCCTTGAACAGAAAATTGGAAACGCAGCAGACAACAGAGGGCAGCAAACAAAACAACTATGGGGAAACATTTAGCCACGGAGTTGAGAATATGTTTGGAGGAAAAACACATTGGGAGAAAAACGCTAACTATTGCGAAGACAAAGCACGTATTTTGGGGGGCTATCAGTGCATGAAAAAATGGAGAAATATCAGTTCCTGAAAAGTGAAGCTGGTTTTCTCAGACCATATATTATGCATTTCTGGTTGTAATGGAGTTGATAAATGGTTCTACGATTTTGACTCAATGTAGGAATGAGAAATAAATTGACATCAATATTCTTCATGGGTTCATCTCTGGTAGAGACAATCATTTTTATAAGAATAGACTTTTAAAATTTTACTTGGTATTTCTGAATGATAAGAAAACTGGATTTCGGGAGGCTGAGGCAGGAGGATCACTGAGTCTGAGGTCATTCTGAGCTACGTAATGAGTTGAAGCTCAGCCTGAACTACACAGTCTCAAAAAAACCAAAAAACAAAAAAACAAAAAAGCCAAAAAAAAAAACCCCCAAAAAACAAAAAAACAAAAAAAACCCCCCCTCCAAACACCAAATAAAACGAAATACTGGATTTTTCTGGCCTAGCAGATAGTCACTGTGAGGTCCTGTGCCCCACAATGTTCCTAAATGTAGGACAAATCCTAAGACTCTGGGCACTGTTTGGGTACACCTGTAAAAAGTGATTTGATGTTGGGTATGCAGGACCTGGGGAAAACAGCTGGAAAAAACCTACACTAAGAGAGAACGCAACCAATCTCAGGGAAAGCAGGACGCTGGGAGGAAAACTGGAGTCTCCCAAGAACAAATGAAGTCAGAAAACACCTTTGGCATGCAGGAATCCAAGTCTCACCCAAGAATAGAAATCACTGGAACTAGAACCGGTACCAGGCAGCCTTGAAAACTAAGCGGAACAGGGCAACCCATCCGGGACTCGCCTGTCTCTCAAGAGCTATTCCTGTCCCCTGTTCCCCCGTTCCTGTTCCCTGTTCCCCCGTTCCTGTTCCCTGTTCCCCTGTTCCTGTTCCCTAGCTCATTTCTCCAATACATTTTCCTACTCTTAAAAAAAGAGAGAGAGAGAAAGAAAAAGAAAAAGAAGCAACAAAAGGCTAAAATCCGGGAAAGGATTGAACCTCCTGTCTAGGTAGAGGTATTAAGGAAATCACTGAGGAGTAATTTTTTTTTTTTTTTTTTTTTTGCTTTTTGAGACGGGATCTCATTATGCAGTTTAGGCTGGCCTTGAAATCACTGGGGAGCCCATGCTGGCCTTGAACTCCTCCTACTTCAGCCTCCTGAGTGCTGGGATGACAGCCATGTGCCACCACTTTCAGTTTGACTGAGGAGCAATTCTTCACCTTGCTGAGATTGGACTCTGTATTAGATTCCCAGTGTAACCTACGTGACTGGTGTTTATGTGCGTGTGTGCCTACAACCTCACTAACCCACTCTTGGCACCCAAAGATGTGTGCTGGGCCCCTGCTAGGAGTCAGGGGTCATGCTGGCTACACAGGGACCCTGCTCCCAAGGCCACCATCAAGTGGCAGAGGCAGCTCAGAACAGTTACTCGAATCTTTATTGCTACATGACTGCGACGTCTCTGCCAAGAGGGCGGGGCTGCTGCATACAGTAAGGAATTTAACAGAGTCTGAGGGGCCAGGGAAGGCTTCTCTGAAACGTTTAACTTTAATTAGGAAATGTTTCCTGCTGAGTGTCCCTTAGACACTTTGAGACGGGGCAGGGAGAAGCCCAGGAGGGATTCGGTCCCAAAGCCCATTGCCAGCAAGGGTTTGAGGGTTCCCACATTTGTAGGGTGAGTTTATCCTTCCCCTAAACTTACTTGGTTTGTCCTTCAGACTGGCAGCCACAAGTGGACTCTGACTTATTTATTTATTTATGTTTTTTGAGACAAGGTCTCCCTATGGAGCCCAGGCTGACCTCGAACATGCAGGGATCCTCCTGCCTCAGCCTTCCGAGTGCTGGGATTGGACTCTGATTTCTTCGGAGGTTAGAGGAATCAGGAGCCTAAGAGCGAGGCTTCCTCTGTGGGTTGGATGCGGGTTCCTGTAGGTTTATATTACCCTGGCAGCAGCCTGAGACCAGGATGGTGCAGTATTCTGACCATTTAATTAATTCCAAACATCCTCATTCTCATTTTGAGGACATTATTCCATCTAATTATTTTTTTTTCCAGTCTGTCC
>RJWM01009505.1:43273-67060 GCA_004363535.1 Dasyprocta punctata
AAAAAAAAAAAAAAAAAAAAAAAAAAAAAAAAAAAAAAAAAAAAAAAAAAAAAAAAAAAAAAAAAAAAAAAAAAAAAAAAAAAAAAAAAAAAAAAAAAAAAAAAAAAAAAAAAAAAAAAAAAAAAAAAAAAAAAAAAAAAAAGTAACTCCACACTAAATAAAGCCTGGTAATTCAAAAGCAAAGCACTAATATATTCAGCATAAAACAGACAGAGGACCTAGAGCAATAATGACACCACTAATAACTAAAACAGTTATAACAATTAACAACAATTACAGTGATAGAGAAGCTAATGAGATGATCGCTGCATTTAAATTGCTAGCGGAGCTGAGAAGGACTTTTTCTGCAGAGGAAAGAGGTGTTGGGCGGGGTCTTATTTCCTTTATCGCATGTAAGGGAAGCTCAGCTTCAAGCAAATAAAATATCACAGGCAGAGCAGGGGACAGGTTAAAAACAGTGGCGCTATTTTCTTTTTCTGATACTTATTGCAAAGCATGTGTCTTTCCATGCCAAACTCTTTGAAATCAATGGTAGTCATTATTCCTATCATGAGGCCGAGCTGCTATTACTGTTGTTTTGTTTAGTTTTGTTTTGTTTTGAGACACTGTCTCGCTATGTAGCCCCAGATGGCCTCAAACTTGCAGCAATCCTCCTGCCTCAGCCTCCCCAGTGCTGGGATGGCAGGCATGTGCCCAGCCTGGATGTCACCTTCGCATGAGAAGGAAGGAAGATAAGCTCTCAGGACCTTTGTGTTAGGTGGTTAGGCTGATGGGTTGGAAATTAGAGAAAATGGGAGGTGTTGAAGAATCACTCATTAAAATAACCCTGTTACTAACAGTCACGCTGTAACTGAGCTCTTTAGAGATTGAACAATCAATACTACAAGGCTGTGATAGATTTTCTAGGGAACAGAATAAAATAAAAGAAATCGCATCGCACAGGGTCATTACCACTCGATAAGGATGAAATGAATTCCTCCCCTTGTTCTGGCTTTCTGATAAGATCTAGCTGGCCCTTAAACACATAGCGGTTCCATCTGGGAAGAGCAAGTTCATCGTTTCAGGGACAGGATCCATGAGGTGCTGGAGGAAAGAGCCTGGATTTTAAACATAACCCTGCCAGCCACAGGGTCCCTTAGCAGAAAAGACGGGAGGCCCCCATTTGCTTTAACTCTTCTTTTTGCTCCAAAGACTCATGCAATCTGAGAAAACCTGAATGAAGTGAACCTGCCTGTGTAGCTTGTCCGAGACCTAAGCATTCACACCATCCCGGAGTCCCCGGTCCTCACCCCCTTTTAGGGACAGGGTCTTACTCTGTGGCCCCTGCAGGCTTTGAACTCATGCGATCCTCCTGCCTCAGCCTCCTGAGTGCTGGGATCATAGTTGTGCACCACCATGCCTTGTTCTCAGCCTTTTAAAGCCTTCGAGAGGCTGCCTGCCTTCCTCCAGACCCCTATATTTTACTGTTATAAAATTAAGTGATGACATTTAGATGGTACATATTTGGTGCTGCTTCTATAGCTCTTCTGGAGGAAAGGCGCTGTATAAATTCAATAAATAAATAAGTAAACACAAATAATAAAAATCCCTGCCTCGGATTCTGCAGACAGAGCGAAAAGTCCTCTTGTTTTTTAATCACTAAGTCACCAATCATCATAACGGGTGGGAGTACAAATCATGGAAACATATTTAGAGCTCACCACACTTTAACAACACCTATTTCAGAGTCAGGAAGCAGGAGAACAGAAGGGTTTCCTTTTTCTTCCTTTTTTAAAAAAAATCCTACTTCAATTATACCTGTTAGAACAATTAAGAAATAAAACTTTTCTCACCTCTTAGATATAAACTCAGAGAAATGTAGAAGGAGGAAGTGAAATGCGGGAGGAAACTGAAACTAAAATTTTTTTCTTGAGACAGGGGCTAACTATGTAGATCTGACTGGCCTTGAACTCACAGAGATTCTCCTGCCTCAGCCTCCTGAGTGCTGGAATAACCACACTTGGCTTCTTTGCATGTAACTCCTGACTCAGCCTCTGACATCTCTTCTCTCCCTTGGGAGAAGCCTGACCTAATAATTTAGGTCCCTTGCTAACCCTTTTAAGATTACCTCCTGCAGCGAGGGAAAAAAGGCACAGGGGTGTTGCTGAATGGAGGAGAAGAAAAGGCAGAAGGAAAGGAGGAGAGAAGAGAATTGGAAGAAGTAAGGCTTGAGAAATCGAGGGAGCTGGGAAGGAAAGAGGAAAGGAATTCCTGTGCTTCAATTTTCATAGACTCTAAGAAAAACTCCCCAAGTATCTAAATCAGTCCTAATTGGGGTGATGCTGGTGGAAGATGTGTCTTTTGTGGCCCTGGCAACCAGTAGCATCCCTGGCCCTGCCTGGCAACCAGAGCATCCCTGGCCCTGGCAACCAGCAGCATCCCTGGCCTTGGCAACTAGAGCATCCCTGGCCCTGGCAACCAACAGCATCCCTGGCCTTGGCAACCAGAGCATCCCTGGCCCTGGCAACCAGCAGCATCCCTGGCCTTGGCAACCAGAGCATCCCTGGCCCTGGCAAGCAGAGCATCCCTGACCCTGGCAAGCAGCAGCATCCCTGGCTGACCTGAAGGACCAGGTCCTCGGTCTGCCAAGGAGGCTCCAGGGAGGGGAGGGCTGGCTAATAGCCTGCCGCCCGGTTTCAGTCGAGGATGAGTAAGATGCAATTCCATATTCAACAAAACTGTTACATATTCATTTCCAAATGGGCCTGGAATCGAACCAGACCATCAGAAGTCAGCTTCTCCAGGCAGTTCCATCCCTCAGCCCCACCGCCGCCCCCCACTTTTCAGACGTGACACATCTCCATTCCCCTTTACGCTCGCCATCTCCGAGTCATTCTTTCCCTGCCCCGTTCCCTGATCTCTGGAGATGAGGCAATTCTGTTTGCACTGTACTGATTCAAGAAATACTGATAAGGGAAAATAAATATCTGCTTTGGCTTCCACCCTCTCTAAGACAGATTGACAGCAATCCTGGGGGCATTGGTTAAAGTGAGTGGGGAGTGGCTTTCAAAGTTGAGGCAGCGTCCTATCTGGTTACTTTGCCCGGGCCTCTTGGGGTCGTTGACCTATATCCTATTCTTTTTTTCCCTGTCTTTTTGAGGCAGGGCTTCACTGTGCAGTTCAGGCTGGCCTTGAACTCACTACATGGCCCAGGCTGGCCTCGAACTCCCGGCGATCCTTCTGCCTCAGCCTCCTGAGTGCTGGGATGACAGGCATGCGCCACTATGCCTGGCCCTGTACCCTATTCTTCAGCGAGTCAGGAAGCCCAGTGCTTTCTCCTGCTGGAAGCCCACAGGTCCCGCCCCGTGCTGGCATCTGAGGGTTCGTACCTCCTTTTCGCTGAGCACCACGCTCGTCCTCTTCTAGTTCAAGCTCTTCATCTGAGGAGGCAAACAGTCAGTATTAGCAACCACACTCTTTGAGAAAATTTCACTCAGTGTATTTTTTTTTTTTTTTTTTTTTTTGCGGTACTGGGGATTGAACTCACAACCTCGCGCCTGCCAGGGCAGGCGCTTAAGCCACTGAGCCAAACTCCTGGCCCTGGTTTTTTGAGGCAGGGTTGCACTGTGTAGCTCAGGCCGGCCTTGCGCTCGCATTGTAGCCCAGGCCGGCCTCGAACTCACAACGCTCCTCCTACCTCAGCCTCCTGAGTGCTGGGCTTAAAGGCGTACTCAGTGTATTTTTTAAAAAATAAAAATCATCTCTAATCTTCAACCAGACCCTCTTCTCTTTCTTTCTTTCTTTCTTTTTTTGTCTATGAGACAGGGTCTCACTACGTAGTTTAGGCTGGTCTTCAACTCACTATGGAGCTCAGGCTGGCCTTGAACCCCAGGCAATCCTCCTGCCTCAGCCTCCTCAGTGCTGGGATTACAGGCATGTGCCACAATGCCTGGCTTTCATTTTCTTTCTTTCTTTCTTTTTATTTATTTATTTTTGTTTTTGAGACAGGGTCCTGCTATGCAGGTTCAGGCTGGCCTTAAACTCACTATGGAGTCCAGGCTGGTTTTGAACTCATGGCAATCCTCCTGGCTCAGCCTCTCAAGTGCTGAGATTATAGGCATGTGCCACCATGCCCGGCCTTCATTTTCTTTCTTTCCTTTTCCTTTTTATTATTTATTTATTTATTCATTCATTTATTTAGTTTTGAGAGAGGTCTCATTATGTAGCTCAGGCTGGCCTTGAACTCACTATGGAACCCAGGCTGGCTTCAAACTCATGGTAATCTTCCTGCCTCAGCCTCCTGATTGCTGGGATGACCGGTTGGGGCTACCATGCTCAGCACCGTCCATTCTTTTACAGACACTCGGAAGTGTTCTCTATATGTAAAGTACTGCTTTAGGAATTAGGGGCAAGCCACAGACAAGGCTGTCACAGTCCCCGCCTCGTGAAGCCTCTGATGCCACGGACTATTGAAGTGCCCATCCCTAGAATCCTAATCCTTTTCCTTAAACCCATTTCCCCTTCCTTTCTGGAATTCTCTTCCACATTCGTCTCTGTGAAAGTGTCCTCTCTGGTTTTAAGCCCTCCAGAGTAGGACGTGGGGTGTGCATGCGTGTGTGTGACCGGAAGTGGGTGTTTAAGCCCTCTGGGATGGATTAGCCCTTAACATCTCCATCTTTGTTTGGCTGTCGTGTGGGCTGGTCACGTGCATCACTTGACATCCCAAGCACTTGGGGCTTGGAGTTATCTTTCGATTGTTTTTATTCAGCCTGCCTTACTCATTAGAGCACCAGCTCCTGAAGGGCAGTCCCAATGGTCTTTTAATTAATTGCTGGGACCCACGATGGGTTCCAAGGCAGGGCTGGTGTCTGACTCCTGCTGAGTGTTTATACGGCTGGCGGGCTGGCGCCCTAACACGACCGCCCCCACCGTTAACCTTTCCCTTCTCAGCTGCATCTCACACAGGAAGTGGGCCTTGGGAAGGAAGAGATACGAGCCAGAATCACGTTTAGTTATTTTATGCATGGGGGCAAGATGAGCAAAAGGGTTCTCATTCTTCTTTCTACCAGCGTCTCCTCTCTCTTACACACACATGCACACGTGCGCACACACATACCATCTGGATAGGGTACAGGACGCAATATTTCGAGGGCTGAATACTCAGATTTTCCTGGCTGCCTCTCTGGTCCTTCCTCTTTCTAGGTTTTAGGGTGCTGGCTTGTCTTGCCTTCTCACAGTTATGGCAGTGAATGGGACCTTCGAGGAGATGGCCTGGGGGATCTCCCTCGCTTTTTGAGACAGGGTCTGTAGCCTGGGCTGGCCTCGATCTAACAGCGATCCTCCTGCCTCAGCCTCCCCAGTGCTGGGATGACAGGCGTGCGCCACCACGCCCGGCTTGACCCGATGGTTCTTAGCCTCCCCTGCAGTGCTCCCCAAGGCCCCCGGGAAGAACAAGGCTGTGAGACGATGAAGGAGTGAAATCCAACAGTGGAAATAGACCCCGCTGAACTAAATCCTATTAAATGTCATCTTTGTACACTGTTCTCTCATTACTCGTCCACTTCTTTCCTCTGCTCAGTTGTTTCTCCTTCTGGGTGCGGGGCTGATATTATGGGATGGAAGTCATTAGTGTGAGAGTGGGTCCACCCTCGTGTTGGGGACACCCGGGCGTTCGGGCTGGGAGCAGCTCTTTGTTGATATCAAGCATCTCCATCACGAAGCCCCTTCTGTGGAGAGGTTTATTCTGCCTCTGCCGTCTGTGCGGCTCTCTTCCTCCCAATTCTAATCAATGTAAATTGGGTCAGATCTCCGCTGTGAATTACAAATTGGATCCGAAGTTGGAGGGTCACCGTGCCTGCCACTCCGCCTCCTTCCCGCCACCATTAGATGGGAAGCTACACTGAAGATCTTTTCTAAATAAATCAGACTTTATTGTAAAACTCACCCACTGACGAGACGCAACCTCATTAGCATTGATTTTAAAATAAATTATTGAAAGTGGCTGGCCTGCTCTTTGCATTTGAAAAAAAAAAAAAGAGGAGAATGTGACTGTATTTGCAATGATAAAAAATGAAAACAAAAACTTGATTCCTTCATCCTTTCAGGCAATGGCACTTAATCTAGTCATGGTACAAAAATAGAAAAAAAAAAAAATACAGACGTGTTCTGAGATGCAGCTCAATTCCAGCCCGTACACTCCGATTTCCACTGCGCCTTTATGTTCACCTGGAAAGGATGGATGCTGGCTACAGAGCTTGTATATCATGTGCCACCAGTGCTAGGTTTTGGGGTGATGGATATAAAGGGGAACCCTTGGCTGGGCATGGTGGTAGATACCTGTCATGCCAGCACTTGGGAGGCTGAGGCAGGAGGATTGTCAGGAGTTGGAGGCCAGGCTCAAAAAAAAAAAAAAAAAGAGGGGGGATTCTTGGTCCCCACATCCATTCCCTCCAGCGCCATTCTTTCCATGAGACAGAGACAGAAAGTGGGCTCAGGTCAAGGAGCCTGGCTGTGGAAACCCCGAGGACAGAACTGTCCCATAGTGACCGGAAGTACATTCTGCGGCTGGTTGTGCCGGGCAGGCCTCTAGGTATCTTCCTGGCTCCAAAGAGAGAAGCAAACAATTTATTTCAGACCCTCCTGGAAAACCAAACTAGTATTTTTCAAGCTCCAAAATCAAGACTACAAGGCAACAGGAGGAAAAATAAATCTTTTTTTTTTCCGGCACCAGGGATTAAACTCACAACCTCATGCCTGTCAGACAGGCGCTTAAATCACTGAGCCAAACTCCTGGCCCTAGTATTTTGAGGCAGGGTCGCACTCTGTAGCTCAGGCCGGCCTTATGCTCGCATTGTAGCCCAAGCTGGCCTCGAACTCACACCACTCCTCCTACCTCAGCCTCCCGAGTGCTGGGATGAAAGGCATGCAACACCACGCCCGGCTTTGTTTTTGTTGTTTTTTGACACAGGGTCTTGCTATGGGGCTCAGGGTGGCCTTGGATTCTCCGTGATCCTTCTGCCTCAGCCTCCTGAGGCTGGAGATTATAGGTGTGCACCACCACACCTTGCAAAAAAAAGTCTTTCCGGTTGAAAAAAGGGAGTCAGTTAGATAGCTAAATTTCTTATTTATTTATTTATTTTCTGTGAACCTGGAACATGAGGTTTTAATTTTAAAAGGTTATTTTCAAATGTATTTTTAGGCTAAAGAGCTTGCTGAACTTCTAAGAATATTATTAGGCATGTTCACATTACATCAACTGAAATACATCTTCATTTGAGGGAGAATTAAAATTTATGTGCTAGCTCAACTTTAAACAGTAATAGATTATAATGGTCCTTGGTCCTAACAGGGCATATGGGACCCCAACCTTACATAGGTTTTAAACAAATTAACCTCTAAAGATTACTGCCCACTTATTACATTAAATGCTCTACTTGATTCCCAAATATCTCATCTCGATTGGGAAAACCGAGGAAGAAGATTGTGAGAGCCGAGCGAACGTGTCAGGGAGCTGGGGGCATCGCAGACGAGCCCTGGTAGCCGGGGAGTCGATTTCAATCAACGATCTTGGCACGAGGTCAGGTTCACTAATGAGGGGCAGGAAGGACTGGACCCGAAGCCAACCAGGGGGGACAGAGGGGAGCCGGCTTCTTGTGACACCTGGCTCCTCTCCGAAGTGCTGCGACATTGGTGGCACCAGCAGCAGACAGAGCAACCCCCAGACAAAGTGAAGGCACAAAAGCTTGGAGAACGCCGACCGCCTCAGTGCGCGACCAGATGTCAAAGTGCCCTGGCGACAGACGCAACAGAAACACACACAGACTCGGCAGTGTGAAGCAAACAAGCAGAAAGGATGCCAGAGGCCCTCTCCGTCTTTTATTTATTTATTTGTTTATTTTTGGAGACAGGGTCTTGCTTTGTGGTTCAGGCTGACCTTGAACTCTCTATGGAGCCCAGGCTGACCTTGAACCCCCAGCGATCCTCCTGTCTCAGCCTCCCGAGTGGTAAAATGACAGGTGTGCAGCACCACCAGGCCCAGCTCTCTGACCCTCTTTAGACAACATAGAAAATGCAAGCAAGAGGCTAATAGCAATTGAATTCTCAGTTGTGGGTGAGGTAATCTCAGTTGTTACTTACAAATACTTTCATCCTGACTCGGAGGTTCGGCCTGGATATATTACATCTAAACTCAATTTGTGCTAATGGCAACGCTTGGAATGCTCTGAATTTAATTTCACAAATAATAACTGAGCATCTACTAATTGGGGAGAAAGATGTGGCTACAGATCTCTGGGAAAAGGGTTGAAATAAAGCTTCGTTTTAGCTCGATAGGGGAGGGGGGTGCCGGGGAACTCAGGTGAGAGGTTGCATGCGGTGGTGGGGGAAGGGGGTTCACGGACTGAAATCTGGGCCCCTCGGGGTGGGAGGCCCGACAGGATTGGTTCCAGCTGCTGCTGGCTGGGCAACGCATGGGGCTGGGCTGGGGCGAGGAGAGAGAAGGCCCGGGGTGTGGCGGCGTGGTCCCTGGTCACTTGGTATTGTTTCCTCTCTCCCTCTTGCCCCCTCCCAGGGCTCTGGGTAACAGCATCCAGGAAACAGCTCCACACAGCACTTCCGCTGGATTCTGATCGTAAACCACGCGGTTCTAGGCCTTATCCTAACGCGATCTGGTGGCCGCAGCAGCTTCAGGTCAGCGCCACGGGAGTGTGGCCCGTCTCCCGTCCACTCCTCCGAGATCCCTCCAGCGGACATGGCTGCCACGAGGCCAGGGACAGCTCTTCAGAGGCCTTGGGCGCCTTCCTGGGTCCCAGCCTTGGGGCCCCAAAGAGCAAGCTGATGGAGCTGTCCTCGTAGGGCGCCCGTGCCGGTCTCAGAGTCACCTTGGGGCGCTGACAAACGGCTCTCGAAGGCCTCCGGTTCCCACACACTGCCTCGGCCTTTCTTTGTGGCAGATCCTTGCAGTTTAATCAGTTGCGAATGAGATCCCCCCAAAAATGAAGGGTCCCCATAGTCTCAGCGCAGGGCTTCAGAAATCCCAGAGGACGCTCACCTCGAAATCGTATTCTTCCAGACTCACATTTTTGGGGTGTGACTAAAAAGTGCTTTGATTTTCCTTCCCTCTTAGGGACAAATTGCTCTCCACTCTGCAACTGCTAAATATCCCGTGATGAACGTGGTGGAGTGGACTGAATCTGATGACCCACACATTATTCTGATTTAGGAAAAATGTTTTTTTTAATTGACATGTAGGTATTCTATATGCCTCACTACGTAGATTACACTCCAGGAGGGAAGATTCCCCAGGGAGATAGCGAGGGTTGTGCAGGCCCCATCTCAAAGGTCAGGCTTAGCAGAAGTGTGGCCATGCTACATGTCCTTCCCAGGCAGGGGCCGTGGTACATGCCTGTCATCCCACCACTGGGGAGGCTGAGACAGGAGGATCACCATGGGTTTGAGGCCAGCCTGGGTTACATTTGAGACCCTGTCTCAAGAAAACCAAAAAAAGAGAAAAAGAAAGAGTATCCTTCACAAAGCACACATACCCGTGGTCATGAAACCAACGCCAGAGGCCCCCGTCGTTGTGGGCGATGGGGACGCGATGTCAGCACCGTCAGGCCTCGCGGTGGGCCGACGCCCTCCACCCAGCACCTGGCCCACAGAAGGTCAGCACCGCTTTCCATCTGCTCAGGATTTTCCGTGTCACCAGTGCCCGCCTGGACCTGGCGATCTCCCTGCTCTTCAAGAAGGGGGCGCTTCCTGCTCAAAGGCCTCCGCGTACCCACAGCCAGCACCCCCCAGTGCCGCCTGTGGGCCGGGGTTCCCTGCAGGAGCTCACACACCCCAGCTCTGGGCTCCCCACTGCACCCCTCAAGCATAGCTGCTGTCGTTTTCCCAGGGTTTGCGAGTCGGAGAGGGCAAGCATCGAGCCCGGGGCCCCCAGCCGGCCAGTGTGGCATCTGCCTTGAGGCGCTGAGTCTCACGCTCCTGTGCCGCTGCTTGCTCATGGTCTGTTTGTTTGTTTGTTTTTTGTTCTCTTTTTGTGGTATGGGGCACTGAACGCGAAGCCTTCACTCTGAGCTCCATGCCCAAGCTCTTCTGTGTGTTGTGAGGCAGGGTCTTGCTAAATTCATGAAGTCGTCCAGGCTGGACTTGAACTTGTGATCCTCCTGCCTCAGCCTCCCAGAGTGCTGGGAAACAGGTGTGTGCCCCCACTCCCAGCTAGTTGGTGGTCTTTTGTGAGACAAGTGATGGGACGTGTGGCTGAAGCAGTCACATCAGAATTCAGTGCCTGTCTGGCCCCGCTTTGGGGCGGCTCTAAGGCCCGTGACGGAGAGGGGTTTTTGGGAAGGGAACTGTGGGTGAGGTTCAGCGCTGTCCTTTGGCGACACATGGAAGTCAGCTGTCGTTTCGCTAACCGTGCACAAAGAGGTCCCACAGCGTAGCCACCCTGACTCCCGGTGCCTGGTGCTTGTGTGGGCACAAGGTTGGCGGCTTCTTGGAGGGGGCAGATGCATCTGCAGGCTGGGGCGGGGCCTCTCCGCTGTGCAGGGATTGGGAGGATTCCCGGGTGCCTGGCACAGCGCTGCACTGCTGTGAGCAGGAGCTTAGGAGGCAGAGTCGGGGGAGGAACAGGGTCATCGAGAAGCCAGTTATATATTTTTTGCCCCACCTGGGGTAATGGGATGTCCCTAGACTCATTTTCGGTATCCTCTTTCCCTTTGTTCTGCATCTATAAGTATCAGTTCTCTCCTTCCTGGCTCCTTTCCTTCCTTCCTTATTTTTCTCAGACAGGGTCTGGTTATGTAGTTCAGGCCTCAGACTTTCAGCGATTCTCCTGCCTCAGCCTCCTGAGTGCTGCAGTTATAGGCATGGACCACCACGCTGGGCATAATGGCCTTTTCTTTGCACCCCACAAAGCAGAGCGATTCAGTGGGATTTCCCCAGCGCATTCTTCCACAGCTGTGACCCCAAGTGGAGTGGCACCGGGACAGTCCCCACACCTGGGCAGGAGCCTGCAGACAGACAGGGGAGCTCACTGGGAAGGCTCAGACCGAGCTGGGGAGCGCCTCTCCTCTTCCGGTGCGCGGCGTGAATTAGATCCATCTCCTCCGCACCCTGCTGTCGCGGTGGAGCAGGCCGTGAGCGGGAAGATTCTCAGAGGAGCTGTGTTTTAATGTTGCAATTTGATTCAATTTTCCACTCTATAAAATTACCCATCACCGCTCGTTGCTTCCTAACAGACACCTTCACTCTTAATTTAACAATCCTATCGAATTCTGCCAGGGAAATTGGAAAAATTTATCACCTGTGAAATTTTATTTTCCTTTGGTTGTATCTGTTTTTGTAAAACTTCATTAACGACGATGACTTGCTGAGGAAATTATCATTTTTTTTTTTCAACTTCAGACACAAGAAACGGCTCGACCTCCACCAAGATATCATTTGCATAATAAAACACAACAACAACAAAAAAGAGGCTGGGGAAGGCATTGGCAGGGGCCGGAAGGGCTAAGGGAAGCCTATTCTCCTGGGTTGGGATGGGTGGCCACAGTCCTGATTCTTTTTTTGTTTTTTTGAGACAGGGTCTCCCTATGCAGTTCAGGCTAGTGTTGAATTCAAGGCGATTCTCCTGCCTCAGCCTCCTGAGTGCTGGGCTGACAGATGTGTGCCACCATGGCCAGCTTCACAGCTCTGCTCCCTGACTTGGGTCGGGAGAGACAATCTAGAATCCAGGCCAGAGGCTCTGACTGCTCTTAGGAAGCCTTGAAATCCAGGTCCCCTACTGATGATGCCTTCAGCAGCCAGCCCCATCTTAGATGCCCGAGTGTTGAAATTCTGAGGTTCATCTGGAATGGAGATTTATGTTGCTGTAAATTTAGGCTTAATGTGAATGTCTCGGCAGAGTGCTGGCACCTGGCAAATTTCCACAGCAGCTCTTTGAGAATGGGCTAGAAGCTCAGCATCCCTGAGGTCTAACCGCCTCTCGAACAGTTAAAGGCTCGGGTGCAGTTTCCTCTGCCTGGCCCCCCACTGTGCTGTGCGGATACTGTGAGGACTATTTTCTGCGGTGCTGGTTTATCCTGCTGTGGAGATCCATCGTGTAGCTTGCTTTATCCTTTTTTTGTTGTTGTTGATGTTGGAGGCAGAGTCCTCCTATGTAGTTCAAGCTGGCCTTGAACTTGTGACCCTCCTGCCTCAGCCTCCTGAGTGCTGGGATGACAGGCATGCACCTCCATGACTCGGCTCTGAAATTCTTCATACTTTAGAGGTAACTTTCTGTTCTTCTCAGCATTCCACTGGAAAGAAGTGGCAACTGGAGTTGTTATGACTCAGCCCCAAGCTTATGGTGAACCAGTGAAAGCCGGCTGGAGTATTCCGAGCCCTTAACCTCTGGATACAAGTCAGCGAACACTGCGGTGGCACAGAGGAAAAACTGACCAAATTCACCTTGCTCCCAGAGTCTCTGGTGGGGTTATGTTTCCCGGTGTCCTCTCCTTCAGAGGGTAACGTTTAGATCTCTCTTCCTTTGAAGTGTTCCAGGCTATATTCTTCTGCTGGGCCCAGAGTTACTTTTTTGGTTTTTTTGAGACAGAGTCTCGCTCTGCAGTCCAGGAGCCCAGGTTGGCCTTGAACTCTTGGAGATCTTCTTGCCTCAGCCTCCCGAGTGCTGGGATGACAGGTGTGTAGGCCACCACACCTGGTTTAGGTCCAGAGTTGCTGAAATTAGGAGGAGGTAAAGAGAAGGTGCAATGTCTCACCTGGGAGGACTTCGTAGATATCCTCTTCCTTCTCCTCTGTGGACTCCCTGGTCCTCAGGTTCCCAGGCAAGATCACGGGTCTTCCCTGGGGAGCAGAATTTGGGGACTCGAAACCATCGATATCATCGTATGTCTCTTCCCCTTCTTCCTCCTCCTCCTCTTCCTCCTCCTCTTCATACGGGATGGTTGAAGAGCTCAGATCTGCCGGGCAAAGAGAAAGGTGAATCAGGGTGGGAGAAGGCAGGAGGGGGCATCGGGGAGGAGGAGGCCAAGGCTAAGACACGTCCAAGGACAATGCAACGCTGGCTTAAGGGTTGTCATTTCTAATGCCACCCCGGTGGCAGGAGGGCTGCCAGAACAGGCCGGGGCGTGCTGCATCCGGTGCACCCCATCCACATAAAGCATTCCTCACAGGAAGACCCGAGCAGGATGAAGTGGCCCTGAGAGGGCAGGTGTGCGAGAGTGCGGACCCAGGCGAAGGCATGAAAACAGGCCCTGAGGGGAAACAGCCAGGGTGGCCTGGTGACCCAGTGTCTCCGGGGTGCACGGGGCGGGGGTGATCACGGTGGCTTCCGCAGGGCACCTGAGCCGGAGGGAGCCCTTCTCCCTGATGACCGCACCGGAGGATTTCAGACCGGTGAGTTTGCAGAGAGGAAAACAAAAATGGGCAAAAGCGGAAGAGGAAAAGAAAAGGGGGATAGGAAAAATACAGCAGCCACACAGCTCCCCAAAACCCTGTTATGGGCCTCGGCGGGGTACGTGGGGGTGGGCAAGTGTGGGGGGCAGCCCTGGGGACCGGGGGGAATGGAGAGACACCCAGCATTGGCTGTGAAACCCAGGAAAGCCGTTTGACCGGAGGAGGCTCCTTAGAAAGATTTTGCAACCTTTCTCATCTGGAATCTGGCGTCGTCACAGGTGGGAGAGAGCAAAGACACATTTGGTGGCTCAAACCGTGCATTATTATTCGGCTGGTTTTAAAGGAAAATGGGATGAATAATTTCTTCAATGTGGGATTCTGAGAGTACCACGGGGTACAGCTCAATAACGCCGCTCTGAGTTTTATGGTGGTTTACACACTTCGGGGTATATTGCACGCATAAATCCAAGCACCTAGACGCGCTGCGCCGTCGCCTCACCGTCAGTGCCCGCGTGCGCCTGGTCCCGCTCTGTCCTATGCGGGCGCAAGATGCGATCCTTCGTTTCTGTGATAGCAACGGCAGAGCTGGGCCAAGCAAGCCATGCTTGTAATTAAAGCTCGGAGCGTCCTTTCCAGCCACAAGGAAATCTTGTGGCAGATCAGAGCGTGCAGATTGAGTGTTCTTTAGGAAAGATGCGCCCTGGCCAGGTGCAAAGCCAGTGGAGGGACGGGAGTGTGGGCGGGAGCGTGGGACGGACAGACTCCAGGCGCAGCTCGAGGTGACGGGGCTTCCTGGGTCACGGCCAGCGGCCAGCGAGCGCGGCGGCCAGCAGAGGGTAGTCGAGGAGCAGGCATGAGGCTGCTTCAGGCAGGGAGCACCATACAGTGGCTTGGGAAACAGCAACTGAGTTTTAATGCCCGATGTCCCTGACGGCAGCCTGGATCAGTTTAGATTTCCACCTCCCACTAAGACTAAACACAGAAGAGTTTTGGACCTCAGCTGTAAATGTGACGACGTGAAGTTGGCTATTAGGGATTTTCTTTCCAGGATAAAAGGAAAGCGGGTAGGAGACAGTGAGCTGGCTGGAGCTGGCTTCTGGGATTTCCGTTTCCGGTGCTCAGGAGGTGGCATCAGAGGTCTCCTCCAGCTCGATGACATCCTCACCTTCTGATGGACATGTGGAACTGTTTGCTGTTAGGATGTGGGGGTGGGGGTGGGGCGGGGTGGGGCCCGGACAGGCGAGAGAGGGCCCCGTAGGCCTCTGCATCCTGGTACCAGCGACACTTACCCTTCAACAGGAAGCTGATCTGATCTACCCAGTCTCTGGCTTCCGCTGGACTAGCAGCTGTGAACTAGAGAGAAATTAGCAAATTAATTTATCGTCCGCAGTAAAAGGTCCACAAGTCCTCACAGGGAGCTCCAGGGGAGGGAACCTGTGACTTTCAGAGTCACGTTTAGGGATCACATTCTCTACCTGATTACTTTTCTTTTTTTAAAGACCAAATTGCTGACTCAAAGCGATTTTTTTTTTCCTTCAGCCATTTAGCATACCCAGAGATAACAGGGCTTTATGTTTTGTTTTGTTTTTTTAAGAGAGGGCCTCATTGTGTAGTGCAGGCTGGCCTCAAACTCCCTGTGATCCTCCTGCCTCAGCCTCCCAAGTCCTGGGATTGCAGGCACACACCACCATGCCTGACTGATGACAGCTTTTAAAATCCAGATATTTATGTTCATGTGTGCTCATTTGGTTATCCATTCCTTCACCAGTCATTTATTTGAGAAAAGTTTACAGGGAATAAAAAAAGAGCAAAGCAATTTGTCTACAGGTGGGAGAACTTGTATTGGCAGAATTAGTGTTTTTCTTTCCAGTGCTGGGGATAGAGCCCAGGGCCTTGTAGGTACCAGACAGGTGCTTTACCACTGAGCTACGATAGCAACTAGTGTGCTAGCTAGAGGCTGGAAACACTTATTATTACCACCAAGAGTAGGTCGGGGCAGGGCGCTGAAGCGATACACTTCAGGCTGGAGTTTTATAAAGAGCTGACGGAGGCCGGGTGGGGGGAGTTGGGTTTTGCAGGCAGCAGAGCTGCGCTCTGTGGCACCTACACTTGCAGGGGGGAGGCAGGCAGCTGGGCTCCACTGGGGAACAGACAGTAACAGGAAGAGCTGAGGGCCAGGGAAAAGGGAATGAGAAGGGAAAGACCCACAGACCGTAAGGATGGCTTGAGTTCAATGGGCCCAAAAAGAGAAGAAAGGAAGTAAATTACATCCCAGCTCACAAGTCAGGCTGGTCAAGCACTGGACCTTCATTTTTTTTTTTTTTTAAATGAATCAACTTGAAATAAATGTTCCTGAAAACATTTTAATTTTACGGCCATTAGGGTAAGCGCAAGATACATGCTCTGTAAGAAACCAAGACTCCTGCATAATACTTGTATTAATAGACATTCTCATTCTTCATTCTTTTTTTGGGGGGCAGGGCCTTGAACTCACTATGTAGCCTGGGCTGGCTTCGAACTCACAGCAACCCTCCTGCCTCAGTCTCCCAAGTGCAGAAATGACAGCTCTGCACCAGCATGCCCAACATCTCATCAGAATTTAACGGCAAAATTAGAAACATACTCAGCACACATCTGTACTATAAAGGACTCTATAGGAAATTTTTTTTTTTTTTTTTTTGTGGTACCGGAGATTGAACTCACAACCTTGCACCTGCCAGGGCAGGTGCTTAAGCCACTGAGCCAAACTCCCAGCCCTGTTTTTTTTGAGACAGGGTCGCACTATGTAGCTCAGACCAGCCTTGCACAGGAAAATTGTTTTTAAAAGGTTATGGAAATAGTATAATGAAGAGGTAGACCATTTTATCAAATTAAGGCTTAAGACACTGTAGCAATATAAAGTGTTGAATGCTAAGAAAAAATTTAAAGAGCGAAAGGGTTACTGAATTTAATCTTAGTGTGTTTATCATTTAGCAAAAGTTTTGCCACCCTGCTTTAGTAAAGCTGAGATGAAATAAAAATGGCCGGTGAATAGGATAGTTTATAACACATATAAAATATTTTTGGTGAAAATCATTCTTTACCCATAACCATAATTTTTTTAGTGTTTTAATTAATTTTATAATGAGTTGGAAATGCAGGAAGTAAAGATTCAAGATGCATAAACGTGAACACAGAGGAGCGCGTCTTTCTTGCTCTGACGAAGTCCTCCCGGTCCTCGGTCACCGTCCCCCTAGGGACCACTGTCACCCATGCCTCAGCCCTCAGCCCAGTGACGCGGCATGGCCGCACCCACCATGCAGGAAGGCTCCTTGGAGTGGGAGGAGGATGTGGGAGGAGGTGGCATTTTCCACTCCAAATTTATTTATTCATTTATTTTTGATACTGAGGCTCGAACTCAGGGCCTGGAGCTGGCCAGGCAGGTGTCCTGCCACTGAGCTGTGTCCCTGGCCCCTTTCACGATAAATATAGATTTTCCTTTTTCTGAATTTCACGGGAGAGAGGAAAGAGAATCAGCCAGGAATAAAGGGAACAGGACCAGCCTCAGGGACAGAGATGGGCTTTCCTGTGCCAGGGCGCTGTTCAGGACAGCGGGTGACACAGAAGGCAGCGTTGCTGAGCTGGTTCGGGACGGCAGGAGGGTAGGGGAGGTCACAAGCCAGGGTCACCAGAGGGCAGGGACGCCTGTGCCCGAGTCCATCTGTCCTACCTCGTAGCTGCGCCTGTCCCCGGAGGTCAGCTCAAAGCAGCAGTCCTTCCTGGAGTCCCGGCGCAGGTGGGGGGCCAGCCGGACGCTGTAGCCCTTCATGACGAAGGTCCCTTTGGGCTGCTTGCCTGCAAAACAGCAAAACTCCCTGGAAGCCATTATCCCTGCGATGTCACATCAAAGCCTGGAGACAGCAGTGCAGTCCCCAGGGGCCACGACGGCTGAGGAGGTTATGCGGGAAGCTGAGAGGAGGTGACCGTGACAGCCAGCAGACCCCACTGCTCCGGCAGAGCGCACAGAGACAAGGACAGGCTGGAAGGCGAAGAGAGGCGTCAGGACGAGAGAAGCGGCTACTGCAGCAGGGACCGTGCAGCCTCTGGGGCCGGGAGGCTCCCAAGGCCATGATGGAGCCGTGGCGCTAGTGTCAGGGCTGGCAGAGCTCACCTCAAGGGAGGGATGGCTGCTCAGGGGGCACTCAGAGGCCTTGAACTCACTTTGTAGCCCAGGTTTGCCTCAAACTCACAGCAATCCTCCTGCCTCAGCCTCCCACGCGCTGGGATGACAGGCACGCACCACCACCCATGGCCATTTGAAGCTTTTTGCTGATGATGGTGGTGACGAGGATGGCAGTAGGGTGACAAAATTAAAAGAAACACAAAGGAGCAAAGAGCCTCTGTCTTCACCTGGTTGAGCTAGGAAAAATCCACAGACGCTGAACGCCCTAAGAAAATGTTCCGGGCGTAATAAGAAGTAACTGGCGAGCAGGGAGCCATGCAACAGTGCTTTCTGACACCAGAATCTTTTTTCTTAAAGTATCTCCTCTTGTTCTAACTGGCCACTAAAATGCTTTGTTGTTTCTGTGGTCACCAGATTTTATTTCTCCTTGACGGCGAAATGGTCAATAAAAGTCTCCGAGACTCTCGCTCTCTTCTCCCCGCCCCTCTCACCGCAGGGAAGAAAGCCGCTGGATGGCCAGCCCTGACGCCCGGCCATGTATTTAAATGCAAGGGACATTTGTACATTTTCACAAGGGCCCGAAGGCCAAATTCGTTTGGAGGAAATAGCACTTGGCTGGCTGGCTCGTGTGCCTGGAATTCAAAGGAGAACTTGGGGTTGCTGGATTTAAGGGTGGGTTGGGGTTACAAGGGCACAGGAGATTGCTGAACAGTTTTCAAAGCAGGCTGCTAGCTAGGTGTGGTGGGGCATGCCTGGCATCCCAGCACTCAGGAGGCTGAGGCGGGAGGATCAATGCGAGTTCAAGGCCAGCCCGAAGCACATCGCAAGACTCTGCCTCAAAACAAAAACAAAAACAAACAAACCCAAAGGAAGGTACGCTGCTGTGTGTTCCAAGTGAGGCTCACATTTCACCCCTAGATGGGGAGGTTCTGAAGGCTGCAAGATGGTGAATGGAAGATGAAATTCAGGGACATCTGTGGCAGGCGGGGACAGAGAGAGGTGACAGCCACGAAGCCAGGAGCAAACCTGAAGTGTCCCAGGTCACGAAGCAGAGCCTCAGGTCTTTCTGTTCCCTTGGGACTAAAGGTGCAGGGGTTCCGGAGGCGACTTGGTGGGTGTCTGGTGAACCCCAGACTGCAGTGCCAAGCAGCAGGGCGGGGATGTGCTCGGGGAAGGAGGGAGCAGAGGCAGAAAAGTGGGAGAAGGGGAAAGGTCGACTCCGCCAGCCTCCCTGAAGGGTGGTAGTGCACAGAAAGTCCCTGCAGTAAGGGATATGGATGATTTTTGTTTTGTTTTTTGCGACAAGGTCTCACTGTGTAGCCCAGGCTGGCCTTGAACATGCAGAGGCCTTCCTGTCTCAGCCTCCTGAGTGCTGGGATGGCAGATGTGTGACACCACTCCTAGTTTAAGAGTTTGATTTTTTAAATTTTTTTTTTTGGTACCTGGGATCGAACTCACAACCTCGCACCTGCCAGACAGGTGTTTACGCCACTGAGCTAAATCCCTGGCCCTTTTTTTTTTTTTTTTTAATTTTTGAGACAGGGTCTCACTATGCAGTTCAGGCTGGCCTTGAACGCACAGTGATCCTCCTGCCTCAGCCTCCAGAGTGCTGGGATGACAGGCATGCGCCGCCATGCCTGGCTCAGTTTTTTTTTTTTTAAACTACCCAAACATTGTACTTTGATCCTGTTGCGTGACTTGTCATAATAAATGGTAACCCTTTGGGGTAGGGACCTCACTATCTTTGTGTTTGCAAAGAACTCGACCCTAGGTGGGCTGTGCGCGCTGGGTGGCGTGAGGCCTTGTCTGGCTTTGCTGCTTTAGCTAAGGATCCAGCCGGAGACGGCAGAGCTGGGGCAGGACCCGCCAGGCGCTTACTCTTCTCGCTGGCATAGTAGATGAAGAGATCTCTGCTGAGCACGCACCAGCGCTTCTGCCACTCCGGCCCGAAGAAGCTGTGATCTGTGGGGACCGAACAGGAGACATAAATTCAGGTAACTGCAGTCGCCCGAGAGTCCACAAAGCCCCACTGTGCACAGCCCCACGCCTCGCTGCCGTGTTTCCCAGGTTAACGGGCTGTGAAGGCTGAAGCGCCCAGGTTGCCCCGCATGGACGCTGGGCCGCAGCTCTGAGCAGGCGCCCACCCTGTGCTCTCCGCCAGCCACCTTCGTGTCTCCTGGGTTCTAGTCTCACCCTGTGCCTTCCAAATTCTTTGTGACGTCTTTGTAACATCTGGGTTGTGTTTTGAGACAGGGTCTCGTTATGTAGTCCAGGCTTCAATTTATGATGCATCCCAGGCTGGCTTCAAACTCCCAGTGATCCTCCTGCCTCAGCCTCCTGAGTGCTAGGATGACAGGCGTGCATCACCACACCCAACTTTTTATTAAAAAAATTTAAAGAGGTTTTATTTTTATTTTTATTAGTATGTGTTTGTAGTACACAATGATCACATTCATCATGGGTTTTTTTTTTTTTTACTTTTTTTTTTTTTTTTAGGTATTGGAGACTGAACCTAGCAGTTCTAACATGCTGGCAAGTACTGTGCATCTGCCGCCCTGCATCCCTTTTCACATTCTATTTTTTTTGGTGGCACCCAGGTTCGAACTCACAACCTTGCACCTGCCAGGCAGGCGCTTAAGCCACTGAGTCAAACTCCCAGCCCTCATTTTTTGAGGCAGGGTCGCACTATGCAGCTCAGGCCAGCCTTGCGCTCACGTTGTAGCCCAAGCCGGCCTCAAACTCACAACGTTCCTCCTACTTCAGCCTCCCAAGTGCTGGGATTAAAGGCATGTGCCACCATGCCCAGCTTTCACATTCTATTTTGAGACACAGTCTTGCACTCTAGAGACCAGACTGGCCTCAAAATTTTGATTCTCCTGCTTCAGCGTCCTGAATTGCTGGGATTACAGGTGCACAGGCACTTTATAGTATTTCTTTTTTTTCTTTTTTTCTTTTCTTTTTTTTGGTACCAAGGATTAAACTCACAACCTCACACCTGCCAGGCAGGCGCTTGTGCTGCTGAGTTAAATCCCTGGCTCTCCGTGCTCTTCTTTTTTCTTTTTGAGGCAGGGTCTCCCTATGCAGTTCAGGCAGGCCTTGAGCTCACTTTGTAGCCCATGCTAGTCTTGGACTTGCAGTGATCCTCCTGCCTCAGCCTCCTGAGTGCTGTCTATGATATGTTTATGTGTTGCTTTTGATGAAGTAAAGTAATAATCCAGGCCATGGATATACACATATGTACATACATCTGCATGTGTGTGTGTGCTTTGGTTTTGTTTTGTTTTTTGTTTACTGAGACAGAGTCTCATTATATAGCCCAGGCTGGCCTCGAACTCCCAGTGATCCTCCTGCCTCAGCCTCCTGAGTGCTGGGACTACAGTGTGCACTACCGCCCTGGCTTTATTTTTCTACTTTCATGTGTGTGCTAAGCCAATTGCCTGCTGGGTGCCAACCCTGCAACTCCAGGTTCGTTGGCATCTATTCTAATTCAGTGAGTTCAGTAAAGGTGAAGAGTGGGGCTTGTTTGAAATTTCAAAGTGGGCCATTTCACAAACGATATAAAAACCATACCCTTGGCAAAATGGTTTCACTCCTTAGGGGAGTACACCAAGATATGAGGACAGGAACGTCACTCATTCATTCAAGAGTTTTTATTGAGCATCACTTTCTTTATGTTTTTTTTTCTTTTTTTTTTTCTTTTTGAGACAAGGTCTCGCTTTGCAGTTCAGGCTGACCTTGAACTCACTTTTTAGCCTAGGCTGCTCTCAAACTCACAACCATCTTCCTGCCTCAGCCTCCCAACTGCTAGAATTACAGGCGTGTGCCAACATGCCTGGCTCTTTCTGCATTTTTAAGACAGGGATTCAGTTATATAGCCCAGATGGCCTTGAACTCCTGGTGACCCTCCTGCCTCAGCCTCCCGGGTGCTGGGACCACGTGTGGTTTAAGCGCCGGTTTCACAGCAGGCCCTGAAGAGTCCGCCCCTTTCTCTCGGCTCCCTGCCCTTCCCGGATGCCAGTACCTTTGCTCTTCTTCTCCAGGTAGCCCTGCTTGAGGACGCTGTCCAGCTCCTGGGTGCCCCGCAGGAGGCCTTCCCCACCTGAAAGGAGAACAGTGGCCTCAGTGTGGGAGGCACCGAGGTTTCCTCCGCTGCGACATTCCCACCTGTGCCAGGATCTCGGGGGCAGCCGCTCCACGGATCTCCACCTACACAGCTCCCGTGTGATCGAAGAGAAAAGTGAATTCACTCTCTTCCTGATTATATCTAGTGCTATGGTCACTTAAAATAATCTACACATGCATTCACCGGTGGCAAGGGGAGGAGGCCGAAATATGAACCGATTGGCAGGAAAAGGGCCCAGGGAATTAAGAACTGTTTTGCTTTGCTTTGTTTTTCAAAACAGGGTCTGGCTATGTAGCCCAGGCTGGCCTTGAACTCACAGCCAGTCTTCCTGCTGCAGCCTCCGGAGTGCTGAGATTGCAGGTGTGCATTACTACCACCTTTTCTTTTCTTTTCTTTCTTTTTTTTTTTTTTTGCGGCACTGGGGATTGAACTCACAACCTTGCGCTTGCCAGGGCAGGTGCTTAAGCTGCTGAGCCAAACTCCCCAGCCCTTCTTTTTTTTTTTTTTTTAAACAAACAACCAGTTTTAAGAGTACGAATTTTATTAAGTTTCCTATGCAAGGTGAACCTGGCAGTCATTGCCAAGTCTGAATTTCTTCAAAGTACATGATGAGTCTTAGAATTGTAGCCTTAGCCAAGATAAGCTCCCTAACGATCATCTTCTAACTGTGTCCTGCTGACATTCCTGGGTTTCAAGAGCCTCCTTCTGTCCAGATTTATTGAGAAATCAATACCCAGGCACAGTGTTGCACTCCTGTAGTTCCAGCCCTGGGGAGGCTGAGGCAGGGGGGTTTGGGTGAATTTGAGGCTAACTTGGGCTATGTAGTGAGTTGAAGGCTGGCCTGAACTACACAGAGAGTTCTCAAACTCCGTCTCAAATAACCAACCAACCAAACAGCCAACCGACCAACCAACAGCAACAATAACAACAAAAACAAACACCACAACAAAAACAAAAGCAAAAACCCACTGAAAAACAAAGCCAATCCTCCCCTCACAGATTTATTGAGAAGTCAAGATCCTAATTCATCTTCCTACCCTGGGGTTTTATACTTTACAGAAGAGAAGGGCAAAGGACTGAGGAAAGAGTTTATTCCTCAAAATTAAAATGAAACAATACTGGGTGTAATGGCACCTGCCTGTAATCACAGCACTTGGGAGGCTGAGGCAGGAGGCACCAGACACATTCAAGGACAGCCTGGGCTACATAGTGAAACCTTGTCCCTAAAAACAAAATCAAGACCAACCAAACAAAGGGCAACACCTCTCCCCAAAACGGACAACTTTTTTTTTTTTTTAAACACAACTCTATATTTCTTATCATTCTATTATTGTTTTGTGGGGCTGGCTGTGTAGCTGTGGTCCTCATGTGTGCCAAGCACGTGCTCTACCACCACACTGCATCTCAGCCTCACTCTTTTTTTTTTTTTTTTTTGGTGGCACTGGGGATTAAACTCACAACCTCACACCTGCCAGACAGGCACTTAAGCCACTGAGCCAAACTCCCAGCCCTAGTTTTTTGAGGCAGGGTCGCACTATGTAGCTCAGGCCGGCCTTGTGCTCACATTGTAGCCCAAGCCGGCCTCGAACTCACAACGCTCCGCCTACCTCAGCCTCCCGAGTGTTGCTCACTCTGTTTCTTAATTAGGAAAAAATGAGGGGAATGGCCTAGCAGAATGTTAGTATTTACTTTCTGTTTAGTTCCCAAGCCCAAATCTCTTGTGGTTTGTCTTAAAAATTTTATAAAGCAAAGCAAAAAAAGGACATAACCAAGTAAGACAGAATCACATAGGAGTCAACTGCCCACTGACACAATACCTGGAAACTTTTGAGTGAAATTATGTTTTTCAAACAAGCAATTTTTGTTGCTGTTGTTATTGTTTTGAGACAGGGTCTCACTGTGTAGTTCAGGCTGGACTTGAACTCATGGCGATCCTCCTGCCTCAGCCTCCTGAGTGCAGGGATGACAGTCATGTGGCACCAGGGCTGGCCAATCAAGCAGTTAGTTTTTTGCACATCTGCTTTACCTACTTTTGTTTAAAACATAACATTTTAAGACACACCCAAATGCGATTAAGGTTAGTGTTCGCCCCTAAGCTGTTTCACACATGGTTTTAAAAACAGATTGG